>JAVTVY010025169.1:0-10850 GCA_036873755.1 Hanleya hanleyi | reverse complement strand
AGACCAGATATCGGTACCACCTGGGGTGGCAAATTCTCATTATGTTGTTTTGGAAGCCCTATATCCATAGATGAAAACAAACTTTGAAAGCAATCCGGGACTCACAGCTTAATGGTAGTAATCACCTCTTAACGATGGACACCCGAGTCCAATCTGAGGGATCAGATTTGGGGGTAGGGGAAATATAAAGTTAAATAACTTTGCAAGTAATGGTGATATAGTGACATTTGGCCACTCGAAATGTTGGTAATGTGATCCTCTATATGGGGGTATCTGTTATATGTTAATTTGTCAATTATGTAGGTCACCAGAGGTCAAAAGGTCACGAAATTTGAATCCTGAATAAAATGTGACCACCTGTAGGAAAACACGTTGCAGATACCATACCAATGCGATTTTCTCAACGTAAATGGATTCAAATGGAAGCCAAGAAGTACCCAAGTCTATAATAAGTCGAAACAAGTGGAGTTTATTATTATTTAGACGGTGGCACAGAACTGTTTTTGGCGTATTTTCAAAAATGGTCTTTTTATTGCGCTAAAACCAGGCAAAATTGTATGAAGTGGGACAGCTTGAAATTAGTTGCATATTTTGAGAAATAACTACTCCAAATGCTAATGGCCATGTCTTAGGTCTATTCAGTCATTAGTTGAGCTACATTTCGAGGTAATTAGGTCACCAGAGGTCAAGATCAAAGATTGTCAATTATCAATTTTCTACATTTTTACTTGGGACTTTCATATTACAATGTATTTACATTGCAACAAGTTTCAAGTATCGAGCATCAGAGCCATCGCTGGTGCACCCTGTACCGTATAGCCCGTAGGGCATAGGGTACACCAGGATGCGAGTGCAGCAGGTATGGGTGTCGGCAGGGGTCAAAGGTCAATCGTCCTCAAAATCCCCTTTATCGCTCGCTAAGGCGCTGAGACGGGCGTTAAGGCGTAAAGATAGGGCGTTAAGTCGTTGAGACGGGCGTTAAGGCGTAACGTCGGGCGTTGACAGCGTCACTGCATTTCGATGTATTGGTGGCAATTCCATGAAAATCAGACCTTCTGAGCTAGTTCACCAGGGCGTTGAAGCGTTGATAGGCGTTACTATCTATAAATGCAAGCGTATTCCCAAAACACGCAGTCGACGTTCAAGCGTCAACATGGCTTATACTTGCTCTAAGTGAGAACGATACGATTTGATGCGACACGAGAGAAATATACATGAGATTGAAGACTCCGAGGCACAAGAACCCGATACAGAGAGTGACGAGAGTCCATCGAGTGATACCGAAACAGAGATTGCTGAGAGTTTATCCACTGATACCGATACAGAGATTGCTGAGAGTTTATATAGTGATACGGAGAGCTTGACCTCAGATAGTCAGCGTACGTCCGAGGAAAGTGAGGCAGAATTTTTGGGATCGTATTGTGAGAGCAGCTATCAATAGTCACGCTGCAGCAATCGAGGACGCCGGAAAGGATAACTTACAACAATCAAATGCGCCTCGGCATCAGGAAAACAGCCATGGCGATCTATGAACAGTATACCTTACTATCGCTTGAAATGAAAGGCGACCCCACGCACAGGTCCATCATGAAAACCAAGCGTCACTTGGAAGAGGATATGGGGCTACCACGCACCGAGGCCCTGGAAAATGCGATCAGGATGCGCAAACAACTCTTTCAGGACATGCTGCCTCAGTGGTATCCTGAACTGCCCGACGATGGGCTGATAGGGCCAAAATGGTTCAAATGAACACCCAGAGTGAGTGAATGAGTGAGTGAATGAGGCATGTCCAACGCCCGTCTTAACGCATGGACGCACTAACGATGGTGAGTGAGTGAGTGAGAGAGTTTACGAGTAGTAGCCAAAGTGGATATTTTGGGGGTTTGAAGGAAGGTGTTTGAGGTAGAAACGATTCAACGCCCTGGTGAATTAGCCCAAAAGCTCTGATTTTCATGGAATTGTCACTAATTCATTGGAAAAGCAGTGACGCCCGTCAACGCCCTTCATTACGCCTTAACAACAACAAGGATGATAGATGAGAGAACAACAACAACAACAGCCGCGTTGGACATATTTACAATTCAAGAAGACTCTTGTCCGATCAGAGGCCGCCATTTGGCGCTGCATCTGTCATATTCTCGGCTGCTCTTGTCCAATCATAAGCCGTCCTTTGAGAAAGTTTCATCTTTGCTCGGTGTGACCTAAGCATCATCGGGCAGTTCAGGATATCACTGAGGCAGCATGTCCTGAAAGAGTTGTTTGCGCATTCTGATCGCATTTTCCAGGGCCTTGTGGGTGGTAGCCCCATATCCTCTTCCAAGTGACGCTTGGTCTTCATGATGGACCTGTGCCTGGAGTCGCCTTTATTTCAAGCGGTAGTAAGGTATACTCTTCATAAATCGCCATGGCTGTTCTCTTGGTGCAGGGGCGCATTTGGATGTATGCCTGTTGTAAGTTAATCCTGTCCGGCGTTCTCGATTGCAGCAAAATGAATATTGATAGCTGCTCTCACAATACGATCCAAGAAGCTAGGTACTGCCTCACTTTCCTCGGACGTAGGCTGACTATCTGAGGTCAAGCTCTCCGTATCACTAGATAGAATCTCAGCAATCTCTGTTCCGGTATCAGTCGATGGACTCTCATCAGTCTCTGTATCGGCTTCTTGTGCCTCGGGGTCTTCAATCCCATGTATATTTTTCTCGTGTCGCATCATATCTTAACGTCTGGTGAACGTGCGTTCGCACTTAGAGCAAGTATAAGCCATGTTGACGGTTGAATGCCCACTGTGCGTGTTTTGGGAATAAACTTGCTCTTATAGACGGTAACGCTCATCAACGCTTAGCTTAACGCTTCAACGCCCTGGTGAACTAGCTCAGAAGCTCTGATTTTCATGGAATTGCCACCAATACATCGAAATGCAGTGACGCCCGTCAGAGCCCGTCGTTACGACTTAACACCCGTCTCAACGCCTTAACGCCCTATCTGTACGCCTTAACGCCCGTCTCAGCGCCTTAACGAGCGATAAAGGGGATTTGGAGGATGATTGACCTTTGACCCCTGCGGACACCCATATCTGGTGCACTCGCACTCTGGTTTTCCCTTTGCCCTACGGGTTATACGGTACAGGGTGCACCAGCGATGTCTGTGATACTCTATACTTGAAACTGGTGGCAATGTAAATACCTTGTAATATGAAAGTCCCAAGTAAAAATGTAGAAAATTAATAATTGAGAATCTTTGACCTTGACCTCTGGTGACCTAATTACCTGGAAATGTAGCTTAACTAATCCCTGAATAGACCTAAGACATTTGTCAAAAGATGCAACTAATTTCAAGCTGTCTAACTTCATACAATTTTGCCTGGTTTTAGCGCAATAAAAAGACCATTTTTGAAAATGCATCAGAAACAGTTCTGTGCCACAGTCTAAATAATAAGTAAACTCCACTTGTTTAGACTTATTTTAGACTTGGGTACTTCTTGGCTTCCATTTGAATCCATTTAGGCTAAGAAAGTCCCATTGGTATGGTATCTGCAGCGAGTTTTCCTACAGGTGGTCACGTTTTAGACAGGGTTCAGATTTCGTGAACTTTTGACCTCTGGTGACCTACATAAGTGAAATATTAGCATTTAACAGATACCAACATATAGAGGATCAGATTACCAACATTTCGAGTGGCCGAATGTCACTATATCACCATTACTTGCAAAGATATTCGACTTTATATTTCCCCTACCCCCAAATCTGGTCCCTCAGATTGGGCACGGGTGTTCGTCTTTAAGAGGTGATTACTACCACTAAGCTGTGTGTCCCGGATTGCTTTCAAAGTTTTTATCCATCTAAGGATATAGGACTTTCAAAAAAACATAATGAGAATTTGCCACCCCAGGTGGTACCAATTGATGAAATTTTGGGGTCTGGCTCATGGACTACATGTATATGAAGCAGTTCAGCGAATTGTTTTTATTTTGTGTTCATACAATATACTACTCTGTATACCCGTACTGTAATTTATATTCTGCAGTAAATTAAAGTAAAATAAAACAATAAGCGATGCCAATTTTAAGGTAAAAATGTTCAGTGCATTGTATTTTATATTTCTTGTGAAAGAAAATATTACTCAATATATATATTTTATATACTCGAAATGACGATGACTCACGTGGTCTTGTACATTTCAGAACCTGGTGAGCAGGACAGCCCCAAAATCTATCTACCCTCGAAATCCACGAAATCAACCTATTCTAATGCGGTCAGACCGGAGAGTCTCCCGATTGAAAAGGCACTGTCAACTTTAGATAATAATAACGTCGATGAGAATGTGACCATTTTGCGTCGGTTAGCTCAGACTTTCCAGTCCAATGCGGTTACAGATATGCAGAAATACATAAACGATAACGGGGGTTTAACCCCTGTGTTGTCAGCTATGGAAGCCCATAGTGAAGGCGGAAATGTACAAGCTGTTGGGTGTTTTGTAATAGCCCACATATGTGAGGGAGTAGAGAACATACACATTATTAAAAACAGTGGAGGTATCGACCGAGTTATTTCAGCTATTACAAATCATGCCCGTGACGAGTGTGTACTGTGTTGGGGGTGTGAAGCTCTAGTTCGCATATCTGACGATGCTCCAGACTTACGAAGTTACATCTGTGACAAAGGAGGAGTGACCCAGGTAATAGCAGCCATGGAAGGATTGATCAGTTCACGGGACGTTCAGTGCCATGGCTGTAATATGTTAGAACGTGTATCTATGGGAGCGCCAGACATAAAGATGCATGTATATGATCATGGAGGTGTGGATCGAGTACTGTCAGCCTTAGAATATCATGAAAGTGACTGTGATGTCCAATATTGCGGATGCGTCGCACTACATTTTATTACTTCTAGCGTCCCAGTCATACAGAAGTACATCTTTGACAAAGGGGGTGTGGATCTAGTCCTGAAAGCCATGAAAGCTTTTGATGACTTTTACGTACAATGTTATGGGGTTTCAGCGCTAGCGAGTTTGGCCGATAGTGCTCCAGACATTCAGAGTTACATCAATGACAACGGAGGAGTAAGACTTATATTGGCAGCTATGGATGCGTATGCAATTGACGATCACTTACAATGCTATGCCTGTTCAGCACTAACTCACTTATGCATTACCATACCCGACATCCAGAAGAACGTTTATGACAGTGGCGGTGTAGACCGGGTATTGTCCGCTATGAAGTTGGATGTAAGTGATAGTACGTTACATCGAGTTGCCTGCGCAGCACTAGCTCACATATCCTGGGGAATTCCCGACATCCAGAAGAACGTTTATGACAATGGCGGTGTAGACCGGGTATTGTCAGCTATGAAGGTGGATGTAAGTGATAGTATATTACAACAAAATGCCTGCCTAGCACTAGCTTACATATGTCAGGGAATTCCAGACATCCAAAAGAACGTTTGTGACAATGGCGGTGTTGACCGTATATTATTAGCTATGAGCATACACGAATACGAGTGGAAAGCCCAACGTGACGGGTGTTTCGCACTAGCTAAAATAGCCCAGGATGACCCAGTGATACAAAAGTACATCCGTGAGAAAGATGGATTATTCCGAATACTGTCGGCTCGCAAAACACACCGTGACAATGAGTGTGTAAAATGTGAAGCAAACAAGACATTAAGAGCGTTGAATTTGTAGATGTCATTGGATGTCATATGATCCTAGAACTAATATAGGTGAGGTATGTGTCTACGATTGTCAGATATGTACATATAAGATAGGTGAGGTATGTGTCTACGATTGTTAGATATGTACATATAAGATAGGTGATATATGTGTCTACGATTGTCAGATATGTACATATAAGATAGGTGAGATATAATAGGAGAGGTAGTGAATTTGCACATTTGTTGTTCGGTGTTACTTGTGGTGTTGATCGTGGTTTTGACTAGTTTACCAACTAACCCCAGTGAGTGAACCAATAGGATTTGGCACTGCTTTGATAACATTCCAATGATATTGTGACAGTGAGCCTTACTGTGACCAAGCGTGCCTACATGTGACCAAGCGTGCCTACATGTCACCAAGCGTGCCTACATGTAACCGAGCGTGCCAACATTTGACCGAGCGTGCCTATATGTGACCGAGCGTGCCAACATGTGACCGATGTAACCGAGCGTGCCTGCATATGAACGAGCGTGCCTACATGTGACCGAGCGTGCCTACATGTACACGAGCGTGCCTACATGTGAACGAGCGTGCCTACATGTGACCAAGGGTGCCTACATGTGACCAAGCGAGCCTACATGTGAGCAAGCGCGCCTACATGTGAGCAAGCACGCCTACATGTGACCAAGCGTGCCTACATGTGAACAAGCGCGCCTACATGTGAGCAAGCACGCCTACATGTGACCAAGCGTGCCTACATGTGACCAAGCGTGCCTACATGTGACCGAGCGTACCTACACGTGACCAAGCATGCCTATATGTGACCAAGCAGTCCCAATGTCGTCTTTGTTCAGGTTAGAGAGAACTACCTCTCTAATATGGAGGTACAATATGTAGTTTTTGCTTAATAACTTTCATAACACTCCAAAATCCTCCGGCTACTTATGTATTGTAACGTGTTCGAACAGCGCTTTTCCAATGAATGTGTACATAGACCAATTCTTAATGGAGAGCAATGCATGTCGTCTATTATTATGCAAATCATAGACATCTGATGCAGATGTATATGCCAGGACAGATGTCTTTTGATTCGCTATATTATTGACTTTACTGAATCATCCAGTTACATTATCAGCCCTTGATCTATCCTATTAGTGCTGAGCGCCATGGGAGGAAGCAACATGTTCCAATTTTAGTACTAATCTGGCGTAGTCATGTCAATTACCATATTTCACAGGAACCTCGGAGTTAAAAACTATACTGAACAAGCTCTGGTGGAACTGATCAACGTTTAAGCGATCAGCATCAGTAGAACTGATCAACGTTTAAGCGATCAAAGTGCTAGAGTATACAAACACTTGTTCGCTATACATTGAAGAGAATCAAGATTCGTGAATAGTGGTATCGATAATTCATGTGTTCAATTCAGTGATAATAAGGACAGAATCAATATTGTTCTTCTGGTTATTGATATATTATCCATATATTTATGGTGAGAAAATTTTCGAGGGTTTGGAGAAGAGTTTCAAAGAAAGGAGGTTGTCCATTTTTCTCCGATTCCATAAGAAAATGATTATAATAATACAGAGAGAAAAGTATATTCATGTACAGCATATTCATGTACAGCAACGGGGAACTCAATTTGGTGATGAACGAGTCAAATTGTATGAAATAACCGAAACTAAAAGAAACAAGCCTCACTCTGGATTTAATATTCCGTAATTATCATTGTTTTATTTCGGCTTAGTATTTATAGATATGACTATGACTTGTACCAAGTGCCATACCGGTACCCCTGTTTTGGTCGTTTTGCAGAAAAAAAAAAAAAAATTCTGAACCAAGTTTCCTTCCAAACTCATCAAATTTTATGACTCCGACCCGAGGGCCTTGGGTTAAGAGAATAAAATTCAATTCAATTCGGCCCTATTATGGTCAATCCTCTAAGAATTCAATTATCCTATTAAATTCAATCACCCCAAATTTGATAACCATTTAAAATCAGGGCCCTCGGTGACCGAGTGCTCTAACGCGCTTCACTGGTGACCGCTAGCCTTACACCGCTGAACCGGTACGGAGCAAAAGGTTCGACCCAGCTGGTCCATGTGTGGATGTTTGTCAGTTACTTGCTGACGGGCAGTGGTTCTCTCCGGGGAACTCCGAGTTCCTCCGCCAACCAAACTGACTGTCACCAATATGCGAGTGAAGCAACCTTGAGTGTGACATTAAACCAAATCCTCCCTTTAAAATAATGAGGAAATAATGAATTATCTGCATGATGTTGAACCGTTTTGTCAACTTTCTGTTCCAATAAATTTGATCATCCCCTGATTTTGTGGAGGAAAATTTCACATCCTGTGATTGAATTATTAGTGGATTTGATGTACATTAAAACAAAATATAACATAACAACAACAACATGAAGTACATGTGCGAGTACTACTCTGGACTTGTGTGACCTTATTATCTCCCCTTAATTATCTCGGTATCATGCTGTGCAATATGTAATCACAATTTAACACTATTTATATGGTAACGTTATATGTAACCGAATACTTCATAATCCCCCATTATCAATACATAACTATATATACACACTGAATGGACAATTATTAATATAATATCTTTCAACAAAATACATGTAATATTCATAATTATAAATATACAGGTTGCCTTATAAATCTATTATGACATATATAACCTAAATATTTTTACACGGTAAATGCACATTTTCTAATTACATTATCTACAATGCCACTGGAAATACTTAATCTGAGCAATTTTACAATCTCCTGTCAATCTTTGTACATAAATAATAGGCGAGGTTAGTTACCTGTACAAAACCAGCTTAAGGAAACAAGGGCAAACACTCTGAACCAGTCTTGGCCACAAGAGTTATAACTCTGTAAATTACCTTCTGCTGAAACAAGAGGATAACTCTGCACATGACAAGCCTCATTCAGGTCTGCCGAGCTGAAATCTATGAAGATTACTGATTATCTGCCACCGGAGTCCTCAGAGAAGTTGCAGATGGACGAGTGCCTGACTCAGGGAAGAAGAAGGGATGGGGAGTGGGGGCTCACTCTATACATGGTCAGCATTGGAATTCAGAGGTTAACAAATTAATGTATATGGCCAGCCTTGGACACAAGGGAGATAAATCTGTACATGATCAGCCTTGGACACAAGGGGGATAACTTCTGTACATGATCAGGCTTGGACACAATGGGGGTAACTGTACATGATCAGCCATGGGTGCAAGGGAGATAAGTCGGTATATGACCAGCCTTGGACACAAGAGGGTAAATCTGTGTATGATCAGCCATGGGCACAAGGGGTGTAACTCTGCACATGATCAGCCTTGAATGCAGGTGAGAGAATTCTGTACATGACCAAATTTTGGACTCAAGGAGGTAACTCTCCATGACCAGCTTTGGGTACGTAAATATCTCTGTGTATGACCAGCTCGGGATACAGGGGCTGTAACTGTAAATAACCAGCCTTAGGTACAAGGGCAGAATGGTGTTCGTTACAAATCAAAATCTTGCAGTTATACTGAAGCATTTGTCACATGATTTATAATGAAATTTAACGAGATGAATACAACTATATATCATTTCTTTGATAGGCATTTAGAAGTCGGCGTATATAACACAAGGCTATTCTATGGATAACAACTTCTTTATTGCTGTGGATCTGACGTTTCGTTGGAGATACTTCCAACTTTTTCAAAGCTAAATGAAATGCTAGAGAGAACTACCTCTCTCAAATGGAGGTAAAAAAGGTTGGTTTTGGTTAATAACTTTTGACATATTCCAAGTAACGATCCAAAATCTTCAGGCAACTTACCCTATTTATTGATTTATTTCGTAACAGTGGTTTTTCAGCGAATGTGTGCGTAGTCTATCTGTTAATAGAAACAAACATGTCCTCTATTCTTATGCAAATTTGATAGACAATTTGTTTTTTCAATACCATGCGATTCGGATATATTTGTCCATGGTCGTCTATGACGGATGTCTCTTCATTCGATATATTCCTGAATTTATTGAACAAAAAACGACCTTTTATACCTCCATTTCAGAGAGGTGGTTCTCTCTAACCTGCTGTATGTATAATTGAGTACAGGTATAGCAAATACCGTTAAAACAAGGTAATGCAGTAGACATTGTAGACATTTAGCTGTTGTTATTAAAGGTTGTTTAAAACCCCCATTGTCTTTGCTTAGCAACACACGTTTTTCATATATCAAAATGTTTCTGATATATAAAGGGCCTACAGGATATACATGTGGACAAAACAAATAATGTGTGAATATTGTGTTTTAAGAAACAACAAAAGCCAAGCCTCTATCATGAATTAAAATGATATTTACCACTTAAAACATCATAAATAGGAGTGTTCAAATGTCTGTAGAAATTTATTGTGAATTCGGGAATAGGTCTGTTAAATATTCGAAGTGATGGATTTGAAATTGTGTATACTATGATATTAATGATATTGTTATATCTATTACAACCCTCTTTTATTGCTGAAAATCACGAATTTTCGAATTATAGAATTAGCCACTTTTCACAGAAAATGTACAATAAAAATAAGCATTTTTCTTGCGTACGGTGTCATAATTATCATTTTTTAACATACAATTTCTTGTGACGGCGCAATTGATATACAATACTGGAATTGAGAATAAGTTTAAACAGAAATATTATACATTCCCTAGGCTAAAGGTTAGATAACTCTACTATTCTACCATTAGCTCAACTCCCTCTCCTAATATATTTGATCCCCTGAATATTCCTACTTATGATCTGGATTTGTTCCTGGTAATCTCTCTAATAATTCAAACACTTTTAAACCAGTTATTTATTCGATTGAATTATTAGATAGATCTTGTAGACTGTGCCCAATTGTGAACAGTTCTGAACAATCAGAGCTGAATATTCACAGAATATTTCCTGGAATTGACTTCTAAAATGTGTTTTAATGTTTGCATATTATTAGAGAGATTACGTAGACACTGCAGTGCATCATGAGATAGTTTTCAGTTTTGACACACCTGATTGGTTAATTCAAATTTTCAAAAGGAAATCTGGCATTTTTATTGGCTCGTGAAGAAAATTGGAAGAACATCCAGCCAATCACATCAGTTTTTCTACCATTTCATCAACTTCCGGTCCCAATAGATTCGATCACCTGAATAT
>JAVTVY010025168.1:0-10079 GCA_036873755.1 Hanleya hanleyi | reverse complement strand
AAGATCAAATTATGATGACCAAATTCAAAATGGCATCCGTGTGGGGTCATCTGAAAAGCCTGCTTTTTCATGTTGCTCGTATTGATCAAGGCATTATTCTTGATTTCACATCATAGCCAAATACCTTGTACTCATTTTAATCCAATTGCTTGTCTTCAGATTAAAAATGATGGTTAAATTCAAAATGGCGACTGCAAAGAGTCATCCGGAAATTCGTAATTTTGTTCATGTTACTCGTATAATGCATGGCATTTTTTTTAGACAAGGTACAAACTTGTCTCGGATGGTCCACCTAGACTCCAAAACGTCCATCCCACATCTACATATGCCCCTCGCATGCACAGTCAGAATTTTTCAGCGAAAGTCAACCCATGACCTCGAGACATCTCCCATCGTACTCCACAGCATGAGACAGATACAAATAAGATGCCACACTCCATACCGTAAAGAAAAATATCCATGGGTGGGTTCCCATTGGGCGTATTAGGCTGGACATAGAAGTATATGTCGGGGACCCGCCCTCTAGTACTTGAGATGTATCAGAGTTGTTTCAACCTTTCCTATTCTGTACTGACTCGCGACCAATTGGATAAAGTGCCAGCCTATGGTGCTCGCGTTGCTGGTTCTACTTCCACCAGGATCATGGGGATTCCCCTTCTCTCGATGCGTGTAATGCTATGTATGGGGTTTCCCTGCTCTCGCTTCAGATGTGGCTAGAACATTGACGGGGCAAGATAAGATTGACCTCTAAAGTCAATAGCCCTTCGGACATTCCCGGGCATGACCGAACATTCCCAAAGATTCCCAGTGATTCAGGCGAAGCGACTGCTCCATTAACATTGACGTGACTGGGAAGCCAATTCACATTGACTGGGTACTTATCAACCTGAGCCGGAAGTGACCGATCTTTGATCCGAAAGTGACCTTGCAACGGAAGTGACCTTTGACCCAGAAGTGACCTTTGGCATTGATCCGCAAATGACGTCGGCTTCACATGACGTCATCAGCCTCAGCCTCAATGCGCGGGAATTTCACCTTTATATACTACTCCAATATCTCGATATTGGTCCTTCGGCGGGAAAAAGTGAACGCAGTGTATAGTAGTGTATTGGAAGCATTGCTATGCATTTCCTAAACCAGATAAAATCTCACTTTGGAACTATGAGGCCTTCTCGTGTCGCCCATAACACAAGATTTTATCATATATGTCGGCCATCTTGGATTTTGGAAATCCCGAAAAATTCAGGTGGGATCCTAGGCTAAAATTGAAAAATAAGCATAAAGGGGGCTACTTGCCAAATTTGTTGCTTTTATCCGCTCTGTAACGGTAATTTCGTTAAGCCACCTGACTATAAGTTCCTCTGCTCTAAACAACATATTAATCAGTGAAACCGTCCTCCGTACCCGTACAAGTGCATGAAAATACACCACACAGTACCCGTATATCGAATCACAAACCATGTATATTCTGGCCAAGACCAACTCAAATCAAGCAATTTCGCCTCTTCTTGTTTCCTGTACAATTCTTCATTCACAGAATTTCTTTATTCAGTTTTCAAAAAATTAGCCCTGACCGAGACGTTTCTTTCCATGCTCAACACATACACTTTCAGGCTGAACACTGTTTGAACCACGCTAGGCCTACTTAGAGAACTTCAGGTGCACTGAAATGTTGCTAGAAGTTACAAACATTGTTGACTATTTATACGTGCAGTGTTTTCTACTGTTAGAAGAATTAAACCGAATAATTATTTTGTCTCATATTCAATTTCTTCTCTTATTTAATTAGTTTTGCTTGATTAATGAAAAATCGCTGTCAAAATTTTGTGTTTGCACAGCGGTTTTTAAGTTCACACCCTAATGAACATAAAAAGGTCAGCCAATCCATAAACGAAAATACTAACACGCACAGAAATTCAGGCGGATTTAAAAAATGTGTGTGTGTGTGTGTGTGTGTGTGTGTGTGTGTGTACCGGAGTGATGATATTGACGTTTTATGGAGGGCAGTCTCCCCCATTGTCAGAGTTTGTAAACTGTCGTTGTAACACCTTCTGACTGAACTGTGCAGAAGACGGTGACGCGCATGAGCAGTCAGTCTATCAATTTCGGTCGATATCGGGAGCACGTATCTTCATACGAGATAGGTGGGAAATGCGTCCAGTATATCTCGTACAAAAATCAACTAAGTGGTATGCTAAATTAGTACACAAAAATACACTGCACAACATCTCGAATCAAAATAAAATATATTCCATGGTTTAACCGATGTGAAAGGAATGAAGGCTCTAGGAAACAATGTCCTTTTTCATATGTTTCTCTTTGGGACAATATGTCTTATCCGAGTTGAACACCAGGGATAATATTCTTAGCAGGGTTCTAAGATAAGAACCGGACATTTTTTTCTAACGAACATTCTTCCATTTACATGATGAGTAAACTCAAATCCGGTAGCTACGTGCACGAACGGAATTCCTCATTTACACTCGTCCACTTTCGCGAGACCTTGTGAGCCCAGTTTTGAGTGGACCGGTGTGGAGGCTAAGAATGTCCGGTGGCTACGAATGCCCGGTCCCTATCTTCTAACTCAGCTAGGATCCGGCACATTTGAGTGTCTGTGGATACATACATGTGAAATCATGCCCGCCCTGCCGCAGCCGGGAAGGATGTAGGTCTTAGCCCACTAACAAAAGGTCCCTTGCCGTTGACCTCTCTAAATAACCTCTGCCATAGAGGATATTTTCTTGTGCTGATTTTTCCCCCAGCCTCCTTTTGATAATGAGACACGAGCTTGCATGGCCAAAAGTAACCACCGCTAGTGTCCTTTTGAGTTGTGACTTTCATTTTGAATTCATTGCATAATTCAAGCCAGTCTAAGAAACTGTATGCAAGTGCGTAGACCCTGATTTTTCCAGGTAATTTATTCGCCAGAAGTACACTTCAGATCAGCTTAAACTTCCAATTAGTGAACAGTGTTTACGCGCCGTTAGCGCGCCAACGTGCTGGCCTAATCACCAAGACTTATTACACCCCCCCATGATGTGACCGTTGCCGCCACGTGCCGGTAGAATATAGTCCGGTCAAACCACTGAACCATTGTGAGCATGTCGGCGGTAAACAAAGGCTCCCCGTTGGCGGATTGCGCGCTAACAGCCGTCACCGCTTAACACTGAATTGTTTTCAAAGAGTTCCTCTCTAGCGGTGTACGGCAAGAACACAATCTATTCTACAGTTTAAATTACTGGCTAAGTAATTAAACAAATATATAGAATATTTGACTTCAATAAGAATGCTGTAAATGATTATCTATTATTTTTTGTTTGCGCTCCAAGGAAACTCGGCCGTCTTCCACTCTGCCATTTCATTTCTTTTCAAATGAGACACAGACGCGCATTTTGTTGGAGGAAAGCGGGATATCGCTTTACCCCGTCCGAGAGAGAATGCACTGTTATGTTTATATTCTCCACTTGTTTACGCCAAACTTAACGAGATTATTAATCTTTACAGTGTTGTTTTCTTGCTGACAATATAACATCCGTTATACTGTTCGACAGGAAGTATACATTAACACATTTGAAATGTTGGTTTTGATGTCGGGGATGCACCATCTATTCTACAGTTTAAATTACTGGCTAAGTAATTAAAAAAATATATAGAATATTTGACTTCAATAAGAATGCTGTAAATGATGATCTATTATTTTTTGTTTGCGCTCCAAGGAAACTCGGCCGTCTTGTGAACATTCGGTTGAGACTACGAATAATCTTCATTACCAAAAGTTTCCCCAAAGATAAATATATTATCAGAATTCATAAAACATCGGTGTGTGCAAATTGCGAAGGCCGCCTCCTCTTTCAGAACGGTCAGTAAAACGGTTGAACGTAACATTTCAAATGAATACAGCTTCGTATAAATTCAGACACACGGGCGAGTCGAGGTCATAATCGGGGCAACATGCAGTGCTCGGTCAGACTAGTTGTCTCTTTGGCTTGTCTTGTTACAACCGCCTAACCAAAATATACACAGAAACTCAAAAGATCAATTAGCCCGACTGTTCCTCAGAAAGGGATTACCAGACTTCAATCAAATCAATCAACCGATTTCTAGTAAAAAGATACGGGTATTACATAATTCGTTTCATCGGTTCTTGTCCCACTGATTAAATATTTATACACTGCATAATCCGGTAGTAAAATCCCGGGCATTTACTCTTGAATGGTCAAAATTAACACAATTTGCAAGAATTTTGAATATATAAAAACGAATGACTTGAACTTGCGCATCTGTATGAGAAGCGGCCGTAAGATGAAACTTCCAATAAACAAATACCTATTCTTTAATACCAGAAAAGCTATTCTGTGAGACGCGCAAGTCTGGGTCAACTTTGAAAGCAGGTGTCCGACGAAGCACAAATTACAATCCATTTTGCAAGCAGTGTTTATGATTAAAATAAATCTTAAATCTATTTCCTTTTACAAATTCGTGCCGACTAACGCCACGTGGACTCCCAACTGATTTTCTTGAGCTCTGTCGCGTGAACGATCGCTCGCTAACAAAGCAGCTCGCTTCCAGCCATTGTCTGACCGTGCTGATAGCGCGCGGCCTGTGTTCAGTCATGTCGACGGACTACATTCAACAGAGTTAGAACAATGGCCAGCCGATAATCATGGGCATTGGCGCGCTATACCTTTGTGTTGGCGCACTTCGTTTGCGCGCCATTGGTGCGCTAACATTAACCTTTCAGCTGATCTGAAGTGTAGGGTGCTTGCCAACTTGACGCTCTGGCTCGAAATCTAGGTGGGCGACCCCTGTCAAGAAGTTTGTGGCTCTGTACTACTTGGATGAAACTACAAACTGTTAGGAGATGAAAGTCCAGAAAGAAGTATTGAATCAGCCAGGTGAAGTTTCGTTAACATGGCCGTTAATGTAATTCTTAATAGTAGTCTAAGACCTGTAGTTTACGCTCTAGTCGGTAAGTTTCACTTAAGGTGAATGGTGGGTCCTTTAGGTGGGGTGGTGGTGGAACGATTTGAGTACTACGTGAGACAGAGTATGAGAGGCACATGTGTAAGGTATAAAACAAGACGAAGATTCAGATTCTGTTAACTGTAACCAGTGTGATCTTGTGAACTGAACAAATTCGCAGCTTGAGATATCCGCGTACCGGAACGCTTAAATTACAACCTCTGTGTATATGACACAACCCTGCAACGGGTGACTTATTAATAATTCAAGTGAGGAGAATATCCAGATGAGGAACACTTCTGTCTAGGTGTGTTATATTGGGGTTTCGTACGCTATTATCATAAGTTTGGGACAGTTTTTTTCTTACATTATCCATGAAACTGTATGGCGAGCCATTGTATAAATATACTCAATATCATGAAATCACGAGACAATTTGTCAAATATATTTTATGATTTTCATTGGACAGACACAGTATGTCACCGGCGACGATGCTGTTCGTCACTGTCGCCTGAGGTTGCTGAGTTCGTGTGACGCAGTAAATTACTATATCGAGTCATTTGACGACAATTCAGATCCCCCTCCTTAAATAACATGTACATGTATCAGAGAAGCTTGGCCCTATAGTTTCTCAAAGGATGATAACAATATTGTCTCAAGGCAACTCGCGGCTGCCTTTTGGACCGAATGATATCATGTCTTGACTTATAAATTAAAAAACCTCGCGACAAGAATACTGTGATATTTCACGACAACAAATGGCGTTTGCGACAGAAATACTGCATATCAAGGAACACTGCAAGTTAGTGGCCAACATTTCTTACATTCTAGAAGATTACCACCGTCACGGAGCGAAGTGGACTCAAATTGTCTTAGGGGAGATAATCGCTTTTCAGTCGACTCCATGTTAATATTAACTGGCGTGGGTCAGTGATAGTTCATTTGAAATGGCAATAATGGAATTACAATGCAGACAGATTGTCGACTGAAGTTTAAGAAAACAGAAATTGTTCAGGAATTCACGACTCGTCTCAGGATTTCAACCGCCCCGATTGAATTGTTCTCTCGAAGGTTCGCATGTTTGATGGACAATGCTTTCGTGCGAGGTCCATATGGCAATTTATGTGTTGGAGCAGTGGTTGCCAATATGCGATACGGCTATAATGACTGGTGCATTGTTCAGTCACTGCCAACAAATTTTAATCCGCGCCATTAAAAGCAAAATATTATGTGATGATAAAATCGCAATTTTAAATGGATGGTTTAATGAAATTCCCCGTGTGAGCATGCATGTGCGTCACTGGATCTTCAGGGATCTAAAGTGAACGTGTTCTTTGGTCATGTTGGTATTTACTAGAAACCCCGATCATCCAAATTATACTAGGCAATGCCTGAAAGATGTTCAAGGGTTGGGTTGTTTGAACATCAGGTCATAAGGGCGGCTTAGCTCATCAATTATTCTGTTCGATAGAACATACGTGTGCACATGCACGTATATTCCAAAAAGCTTAGAGAAACGAAAAGCACTATATTATGTTTATATATATCTCAAATGCTGCTTTACTGACAGAAGATCCTGTTGTTGGAGTCATTCGGTCTGGTTCGTAATCCATAGATTCACAGTGTCATAGTATTACAGTATAAAATTAGACACTGAAGATAGTTCTGGAATAATAGAGCTGAGGTAAACTTGTTAACCTTCTGTTCTGTGGTTATGGTCAGAGAATTTTCTCGAAGCTGTCATGACCGATTTATCATATTTACAAATGGCCGAATTACGAAGAGACCCGTATTATGATGGTAATTGGGTCTCAGCGCCATCTGCACATCTATACGCTGGTATACATTGTAGCTTTCTAGAAGCGGTTGTGATCGTATCTGGGTTAAAATCATTGCTGTACCTGCGGAGGTTTCTTGATTCGATAGAATAATCTCGAATACCCGATACAGTGTACATAGCCGGACAATTAGTCATTCTAGGAGAGATTCAAACGGCTTCTATGTCGGTGCATGAGATTGTGCTACTGGACATTACCTTTGCCGGAGATTACTGACTGCTGGATTGTATATTCCTGTTGGCGTACTTTTGTGTGTTTGACCGCGGTTTTATCTGCGTAATTGAACTGACGGAAACTGGACAACAGCCGAACGGTATTGGACTATCGAAATACAGGAACGCGATTTCTGCACGTAGGCACGGACTGTATGGAGATTTGCACGTTAATACGGACTCTGAGAGATACACCTTTATAGAATTGAACAGTAAGACTTTATTTGACATTTATTTGCTGTATTGATCTAACTTAATTTGTATATTATTTGAGTATTGTAAAATAAATATTTGATTGTTAATCCTCGATTACACAAAATCTTTCTGTTGCTAATCTGACAGATTCTGGGACAACATCTGTTGATTGGTCAATTTCCTCTTATTAAACAAATAATCAAATCAACATTCGTTTGTGAAACTGTTGCAATGAGGGTTCCACGGGAAACAACATATTTTTTAATCTACCGATTAAATTAATGTTAACTCATTAACTCAGGAAATTCATTGTAATTCACCTTGTCGACATTTTCCCCTGTGTCACAATTTAACGGTCAGTGTCAACTCTAATAACGTGAAATTGCGATGCCCCACGATCAAGTTTGCAAAATTACAACGTCCCAATGGAGAACTGACGCCATCAATACTTGTTGATCACACCATCAACAATGGATAACTGAATTTTACCAAGACAGGCAGACGTCCTCATGGACTCGTGCATGTAGTTGAACTTTGCCCATTTCAACAATGAATCAAATAAAGAATGTCAACGTTTATACATTTAGTCTCAGCACTGTTATGCAGTTTGACAGTCAAATGTATCTCACAAGAATACGTAACACTACAATAAATGATAGAAAAGATATGTGGCAATATCTATCTATTGGAGGAGCCTAAATATTCAGGATTACTCTAAGATAATTCTGTTGTAATTCAAGTTTGCCGTTATTCGGTTCAATGAAGAATTGCTACTGAACATCTCATTTTCGAAATAATATCTTGACAGGCCATCAATTTCAGGACTGATATCATGTGCGGTGGAGCCCATGTGGGCGGATGGAGCGCTGCTAAAAAGATGGAGGGATCAAGGACCACTTTGGCTCCCAATAATTTCCACTGAACTGCCTTGAAATAAGTCAGACATGTTGAGAGAATCGTCAGAAATCCCACAAATTTTCAGGACAGTAAGCTGCCACCCATCCATATCTTCAGTAATTCCAAGAAATGTACTGTGGCATGGTTAGGTGGGTACATACAAGAAATAATATCGGCGCATTATTTTGGAAGCAACTTTCATTGAATAACACTGATTGGTGTACTGTCTTACCTCATTGTAGCATGGTTTTATTTAAAATAATTGCGTTACGTCCCATCTAAAATTCCCAAATTCCTCTCTGTCTCACCCCCACCCCACAATTCAAATCGCCTCGCTCTGCCTGAATATCTAAGTAGTAAGCCATTTCAGAATATGTAGGACACGGTTTTCGATTTGGACAAATTAACAGTTTGATAATATAATGATTTTCAGATTAGAAATAACTCTATCTAGCCATGTAATTTTGAATTCTCCACAGCACGAAGACCTGGTGTGAAAGTTTAAAGCATAGTAATGAAAGAAGCTGACAGCTTTCTCTCTCATATGGTCTCGATATCGCTAAACTATGTCCATTATCGCATTGACTCTGCATAGAGAATGGACTACGGAGCTGGTGCATTGCGTTGATAGGGACACGCTCAGATTGTACTGGTATTATTGAACATTCCACTTACGAGTCTAATGCATTGCTTAACACATGAATGTTGCGTAAGGGAGTAGATTTTGACAGTGAAAATTTGCTCTAAACTTCAGTAATTACTCGCAAGCAAGACAAGACAAATCGGGAAATAGGAAAGCGGGACCCCCTTACTGTTTGTAGAAATATTGCATCAATTGAATTGGATTGGATATCACTGGATTAGTAGGGAAAAGTCTCCGTTTTCATGTTTAAAGCTCATTAGGCTGATATGATCGCTCAGAGTCAAATGTTCTTTAATTTAACATATGAAACAAATTTATATACTTCTTGAAAAAGATTAAATAAAAATGGGGGTCACCATAATTGCAGCAGTATAACAGATAAACGAACCATATCTGAGAGGGGGTGGGGATGGGGAATTAGGAAAATATTCTTGTGGATCATCGCCATGCATTTGTAAGTTTGCCCTCTTTCCACCCGCCGCAACGCGGTTCTTGCTTCTATGTGTCCGTGGATGTCCGTGGATGTTTGTTCAAATACTTTGCAAGCGATAACTTCCAAATGCTTTATCGGATTCCTCTGAAATTTGGCATCTGTATTCTTTGCGACAAGATGTCGTCGGGTGTTGCGTTTCAGCAAGATCCGTCTGGAGGTGGCGACACTGCCTCTTGCTCCAATTTTCTGTGCTTGTCCGTGGATGTCCGTGGATGTATGTTCAAAAAATACTTCGCAAGTGATAACTCATAAATGCTTTGTCGGATTCCACCGAAATTTGGCATCTGCATTCTTTGCGACAAGACGTCATTTGGTATTGCGTTTCAGCAAGATCCACCTGTAGGTGGCGCCACTGGGTCTTGTTTTAATCTTCAGTGCATGTCCGTGGATGTCTGTTCAAATCCTTCGTAAGCGATAACTTTCGAAACGATTTGTCGGATTCCTCCGAAATTTGGCAAATGCATTCCTTGCGACAACACAGTTAACAATAATTTCTTAGATTTTTGCTTGAACGAGTGAAAATTTCTTAAGTTTTGTCCTTTATAGAAAAGAAATTCAAGCACCTGACAAATAAGTCTTCACATAAAAAGGAATAGATTGAGAAATCTGTAGCTGTTCTTAGCAAGTTTAAACTGCTTGTTTTTTGTACATTTGCAGAAAATAAGTAAAAAATGGGTCCCTCACAAGAAATTATTTCTTATGAAATTAAGAAAATGTAAGAAATAATTTCTTGTGAGGGACCCACTTTTTACTTATTCAAGACTTTTCTCAAATAAGAAAAATAAACCTTTCTGCATATTTATAAAAAAAACAAGCAGAGTTTAAAATTGCTAAGAACA
>JAVTVY010025167.1:0-103330 GCA_036873755.1 Hanleya hanleyi | reverse complement strand
ACTTCGAAGCCCACCATGGGATCATTTCAATCGATCGCTTTCTGGAGGTGTGTCTTCGTTGTATGAATGTGATTGCACCGATGTCGGATGTAATGGGGCCAGTCGGATGTGACCATTTGGGAAACGCCCTATTACACTCAGATAGCACCCGTTACCGCATGGCTACGAGCAGAAGTTTCTACGTATGATCGTGCCATGCGTTCGGATGATGGGGCGAAACGTGCCTCAACAGAATATTCTCATATACAGGCAACATTTAACTCAACATAACAACGGTGATTATAAAAGATGTCGGAGTACTAACAAGAAGTCATATGACCCAACAGGCAAATATACTGACTTCATATTTTTGAAAAAATTATAAGAACCAAAAGTGGTCCCAAAAGTGTAAGAAACTACCCAAGTGAGGGCGTATTAGTTCATTCGTGCAGGACGGCTAACTCCACATCGAATTCTCACGTCGGTATCGTTGTTATTACGTTATTTATCGGCAGAGCGCCCGATGTGTGATCAGATTTTCTTTAAACTGTCAAATTTTGCGCGATCGTACGACTAAACTGGCCTCTAGTCTGATATGTTGGTTCATCCGACGACGATGACGCACTTACCGGCCGCTATTGACTCAACTGTGGCTCAGCGGGCTGTGGAGCGGGGGGCTGCTCGCTCCCACCTTTCCAAATGGCTTTAAGTACTGGGCCCAATTTTGACGGCGCTTGAACAAATATGGCGCATATGATAGCCATTGTATGGAACATTTGAAATCACGACGAGAATGCGAAACAAGTGTGAACAAATGCATAAAAGCCGCTCCAAGTCCCATAATTTCCCCTCCTTGTTTCCTTCCAAAGGTCATATAAAC
Organism: Hanleya hanleyi; assembly: GCA_036873755.1. Lineage (NCBI taxonomy): Eukaryota > Metazoa > Mollusca > Polyplacophora > Lepidopleurida > Hanleyidae > Hanleya > Hanleya hanleyi. Next base: position 102,471 of record JAVTVY010025167.1, on the reverse strand, counting down.
ATTTGTGGAAAGAGAAACATTTTCAGAAATCACTTTCCGTGCGAGCAGGAATCGCTTTCTCTCCGTCCCATAAAGAAAATGTGCGCATTACCGGTTGGCTAAAACGCGTTAATTTCACCTTCCCCCGGTGAGCGCTGTATTGACCCAGTACCTGGGTGGCCGAGACCTACACAATACAATTGCGCGAACATTTTTTTCGTTCACATTCGGAATAATGGGTAATTTCGATGTTTTATGGAATTTGAATCAGAAACAATGCAGATTAGAATTAAGTTTGTATTATTACTACGGAACAATGCCAAGCAAAAATTCCCCCTTCCAGCGATTCTATGGTTCACGTGCAGTTTTAGAGTTTTCTGAACTGGTGATTGACAGGATATATACATTCCTGACCTTAAAATGAACGTAAGCACTCCATACTGAGTAACACAGGACTCGATCACTTGGTTGTGTAATCAGACACGACAACACAGTGTACATATTGACAATATTCCAGTTAAAGATTTGCTTTCGATGTAAGTTAGTTAATCAAGCCCGATGACTCTCCATCATCGAGTGGTCATCTTGCCGAGCTCAGCTGCATATGATTGAGTCATATGGTTGTATATGATAATTGTTCACACCTCTTGCATATCGCTTCAATTTATTACCCGTATATGGTAGGATTCTGCTGGTGGACTATTAGTCCCCGCGGCCCACCCTCTGTACATGTCACTCGACAAATATATGTTGGTTCATTGTTTTGGTGGGAAATTCCATCAGACGTCCTCAATGCTTATCCATTAACATCGGATGAGTTATTTGTTTGAGCTGATCTTTCATCACAGCTCCCGGGCTTGCGTATGTAATTTCGATTAAGCCGGTGTTAGTGGTGGTGTGGATACTTCATAGTCTCCACATGAACATCTGCGGCTGAGATACTAAGGCTTCGTCCGAGAATCCACAGTATTCTCGGTTCTGAATGTGAGGTGCCGAGGGAGGCTTTCCTGTAGAGCCATATGTTTGCTTTTCAGTCGCCAGGCGTCCTCAATTTTTCCTACCTCTTGCATATCGCTCCAAATTATTACCTGTATATGGTACGATTCCACTGGTGGACTGTTAGTCCTCGAGGCCCGCCCGTCTTCAATGCTCATCCATTAACATCGGACAAGTTATTTGTTTGAGCTGATCTGTCATCACAGCTCCCGAGCTAGCGTATATAATTCCGATTACGCCAGCGCTAGAGGCCGTGTGGATACTTTATAGTCTCCACATGAACATCTGCAATACAAGCGGGGCCGAAATACTAAGACTACGTCCGAGAATCCACCGTGTTCTCGGGTCTGAATGTGAGGTGTCGAAGAAAGCTTTCGTGTAGACTCATATAGTTGCTTTTTAGTTGCTAGACGTTGTCAATTTTTTTCCAACTCTTGCATATCGCTCCAATTCACCTCCTCGAACATTTAGCCAAATATAACAGGTATATCGAGTCCATTCATTGTTAGCACCAGATTGAGATTACTTAGACAGTTTCCTTAAACAGAATAATGGAAATGTCTATTTCTCTAAAGAAACGAAATAGTGAAAAACGGTTTCATTTCCCCTCCTCTGCTATCGGACAGGTTTCGACCAACCCAGTGTCTTGAACAACCAATCATCTTCAAATTCTGTGGTCCCTCAAAAATTATAGGACCTCGAACCTCGACTAAGTTCTCTTCCCTTCCGAGCTATGACTTGTTAGGGCGATTACATCATCGCTCGGAAATATTTGTATCTAATATCGCTCAAGCCGGTGCTAGGGGCCGTGTGGACGTCATTCAATATGTCCAAAAGAACAGCTACATGCACAATGAAAGCGTGGCTGGGATTCAAATCATCACAGGGATCAATTTGGGTTCAATTTTGGATGTTTTTTTTATTAATGCATTTGTCTGTGGGGTTATATGACTTCTTGTCAGTACGACGGCATCGTTTTCCACCACCCTTTTAATGTTGCGTTTAATTATGATCATTCCGAGGAATTTTATGCCGTTTATTTTTTCAACCATCCAGGGACAAATCTTTGGGTGGTTCGATTGATGTGTTCCTTTTTCGCCGTTACTCAGATGTTGAACAAAAGAGGACTAATGACAGTGCCTCGTGACGGACCATTGTCGAGGTTCAAGATGTCCACATGAACATCTACAACAAAAGCGTGGCGGGGATACAAATCATCACAGGGATGACTTTTGGTTCTTGTGATATCTTTAGAAATATGCAGTAAGTATATTTTCTTGTGGGCCATATGACTTCTTGTCAGTGCGCCTGCATTGTTTTCCTCCACCATGTTAATGTTGCGTTTTATTCAGTTATAAGGATTCGACGGTAGAATCATGACGATTCACTCAAAAACATATTCTGTTAAATTAATGGAAAATTCTGTTCTCACAATTCACAAAATTTTCTGAATGGGGTTTTGAGTCTGTTTCACAAGAGTTATTGAAAACTGTTGTTCGTTTTTGCAAGAAACTAATTTGCATGTGCATGTTCACTTGAGTAAATTACGAATTTGAGTAACGTTGCTGTTTTGTGATAACAAGCGAACAGACCAATACACTAAACAATAATAAAACACAATTTTCAAAAATGTGACTGTTTTCAAAAACAAATTGAAAGCTGTTACTAAAAACAGTAACAATGAACTAAAATCAATTATGGAGCTATGACCCTTCATTCAATTTATCAACGAAGGATTTCGACACTTAAATAAGGTTATACGATTCTAGACATACTGAACCTGAGGTAAATTATAATAAAACACCAATGAGTCCTTAGGTTAATTGACAAAATCTCCAAGAAGTCCAAGTAATTAAACACGGAGCATTATACAAATTATAGATCTAAGAGACGTTATCGACAAAATATTCGTAAACGTGGCATATTCCGTTCATGGAAAACCACTTTAGAATGTAAGAAATCGTTAATAAAAACAACTAGGAAGTGATTGAACACACATCAATACGGTTAGTCTATTGTTATTGTTTTTAGTATCGAACCTTTGGAAGTGCGCTTTCGTTACACGATTTGATGGCATTACTGAAAATCGTACTTTACTGGACCTGTTTCTTTATTTATATTTTATTGATGCCTGTTTGTCTTTTGATGCAAAAAATGTCGCGTGTAACAGCATGGTTACTGACTGTCGGATCTGGTGATTGTATTATCGGACAAATAAAAGCTTCTGTCCGTCACTCAATATTTAGCCGTCCTCCATTGAAGAACTTCCGTGGCCGCGAAGAAAATAAATTCGCAAAAATCGCACAGCTTTTTGAGAAAGCATCAGGATTAATTTGTATGACATCAAATACTCCTAACCCTTATATGCAAATTCAGCAGTAAATGATTTCTCGTGTGAGTGATAAAACGAAATTCAGACATGCCGCTAAGCTTCACGAATATAATTTACTTCAGATCAATTTTTGCTTTACATCAACTAAAGTTTGCGAAGCTCTTTTGGAATAAACATTCTTTTTCCTCTTTTCCTTCTTCACCCGACTGTCGCTAGTCGGTTTCCTTACTTCTCAATGGTTTAACGGATTTTATCACAAATTTTTCGCTTATGTAGCGTATAATCTGACAATTTCCTGAAGATGCAATTCTTTCGCGACCTCATTCAAATTGGTTTTTAACAAATTTATTACAATCTTTCTACATTAATCTTGGTAAAGTCGCCAAATACGGCCAATGCCCGATACCTAGTAGTCACGACGAGATATATCTGTCTTAACCCTCTCCAGGCACACGTTGCAAATTAGCAACAGCTTATTAGCCAATCAGCTATTTATCCATGAATATGATTTTTCATGTTATATGTATTTAGGTAACACTGAAGGACACTGTTGCACTTTTGCAACCTAGAGTTCATACCCAGCTCACCAGGTGGCGTAGTTAGCATCCTTTCAATATGGCAGCTTCCATGTGAGAAGAAATCTGGTTGCGCACTTGCCGAATTAAGGTAAATATCACAAGAACCCTCTGTCATAATCAATATTGTACCGCATAGGTAATAAGAGGAATTAGTATAGATACAGTAGATGCTGTATAATAAGTAAAATTGTTCATAGTTATTTTCCCAGAAATTGTTTTTTTCTGTTGTTGCGAATTTGCAACGTTTGACCTCAGGTGTCCTATTTGTGTTGATGTAGTTGTTGCATATTTGCAACATTTGCCCAGTTGTACGGACTGAAATTGTTTTGATTTCTTTGAACAAACATATTATAAATGTATATTTCTTTTCCTCCGTGTTTTATTTATTACTTTGGGATATTTTGGCATTACATAAGCTTCAAATAGAGATGTTTCGCCACATTACTGCTGAAGAAGTTATCTTATGAATTATGAATGCTCATATATAAATGAAACAACCCTGGTCTCATTGTAAAACATCAAATACATAAATAAAGGAAAAAAATAAAATAAATAAATTAGAACAATTAGTAAATCAGCCAAAAAAGCTTTGATTACTTTATCTATACATTAGTTTATGTCCATTTTATGTGGTGCCAAAAAGGTGAATCATCCTAACCCTAACTGCTGTAAAGGGAGATTTTGATCCCACACAACACGAATTTCAGACCTGTTTCGTCTTTATAGCAACTTTCATATCAAATGACTTATTTATAAAGACATAGAAAACTGTATTATTCATTTTTGGAGATCATTAAAACTTGTTGCCTTTGATGTATAGCTGACCTTTATGGCTAACGTTGCAAATTTGCAACGTTCCCAGAATCCTTTGCGGGCAACAGGTGAAGAAAAAAAATTGTGAAATTGATTATATTTGGCCAAGGGGATCATTTTCTCATAATATCAGATTTTCCCTTCCGGTAGAATTAATTCGGCCCTGAGAGGGTTAAATGTTACATTACAAAGCATAAGAAGATGTAACATTGAAATAACGTACCCTTGAAGACAGTCAGTGTTGTATCTGTCTGCGTTGTAACCCCCCTCCCCCTCCCCAAATCTGATCTGATAAATTATACATTGATCGATATGAGGCAACAACAGCAAAACGACACCTGTCGCCAGTTATCGCACTACCTCAACACAACCTGTGGGGCATTTATATTAGTCAAGGTGTAACGAATAAGCTTCCAGCCAGCAACAGGTGAATAACACTGGGCGGAGTTTTGGTGTTAATTCTGGACTTGTGGTTGAACGCTGTGTTTCCGCGTGCTTCTAGACTAACAGCTGATCTACTGGCCCGAACGTACCCCCTATGACATATGTTTCTTCTGAAAATGAAACTGATCGCCCGTATACCTACCTACACTCGTGCGAGACAGTGCACGGCCGAAAAATCAGCAAAAATGCTAAACATTTTCGAACCTCTGTCATAATATTTCCTCGGGGGTTTGACGAGGCGTTAAAAATGGCCTTTTCTGATGACATTAACAGATCGAGCGTTAGGCGTTGTAAATGTCAGACAGCTGCATTCAGAAATGAAATCTACATGGTCGTTCCCAAGAAACTCATCTGAAAGCTCGGCTAATCGTTCAAACGTTTTGCCGGAGACCGTTCGGGGAATAAACGGACTGGTAGGAACGACGCTGGCTCGGTTTATTTCGCCGAGCAAATAATACAGACTGATTAAATAACTATCACTGCGTGTTTGTCTCGGTCTTCAGAGAGACGAAAACGTTCAAAAGAATGTTACGATCAGTGAATTGAGCGATTTGACGAGGTCCAATGTTATAAGCAATGCTATGATTTGCAGTTAAAAGGTCGCGCTGTCTGCGATTCCAGCAATACATACATAGCTAATCATTTTTGTTTGGAGGGAAACAATAGTGTTCTGGTCGCCCGGTGCACGTTCTTGCCTCTGTTTACTACTCTAGTATAGGAACAAAGATAGACGCTACCATTGTTCTGGTACGCCCTTTATTGGCTGAGCAGTGCTAGATAGCAACGCGGATGAAAAGGAAATCTGTCAGTTCACCCAGTAGAATATATTATTGCTGCTGCAGCATATAGCTTTACATCTTAGTCTGTACATCTTAGTCTGTACATCTTAGTCTGTACATCTTCATCTTCTTCCAGTTCTTTGTCTGTTTACTCCTCTTCGTCCTCTACTTCTTCGTCGTTCTCCTCGGCCCTTTTCTCCTTCTATGTCTTTTTCCTCTTAATTTCCGTCGTTCTATTCTTCGCCTTCTACGTCCTCTTCCTAGTCTCATTCTTCGCCCTCTTCTTCATCGTTGTCGTTGTCTCCCTCGCCTCTTTCGTATTTCCTTTTCTCATTATTCTTTCTGCTCTTCATCGGCCTCTTCCACTTCGTCGCCCTCCTCGGTCATTTGTTCTTATCCTTCTTCGTCCACTTCTTCATTGAATGCCTGTGGATATTGAAAATCTCAAAATGTCTTACAGAAGAAATTGATGCTAAAGGTCACATACCATACAGACATGTATCCACATGGGATTTCTCGACACTCTATACTACAATCCCTCATCAGGACATTATTGTCCGTCTTAGATCATTAATAGTATCTGTGTTCAAGAAAAGTGATCGCCGACATATGAATGTCAGCATAAAGCCGTCTTTAGCTCTACTACATACAAAGAATAGCATTCATGGGATATTTCTTTGTTTACAGAGTTGCTCGAATTTCTCATCAATAATATCTATGTGAAATTTGGCAATACACTATATCAACAGCATATAGGTATTCCAATGGGTACTAATTGTGCACCCCTCTTGGCTGATCTATATCTGTTCTCATATGAATACGATTATATGCAGACGTTTTAAAAAAAACAGATTATTTCAAAGCCCATTCCTTCTCATTCACCAAACGCTATATAGACGATCTTCTTGCTGTGGATAATCGTTATATAAATGACGCAGTGAAGGATATATATCCATCTTCACTGGATTTGGAGGAAACTACAGATGGCCCTAGCGGCACGTCTTATTTACACCCATATCTTTATAAAAATGATTCGGGCCTTCTCTCTCGTCGACTTTACTACGACAAAAGAGATGATTACAATTTCGACATCGTAAACTATCCCTATCTGGATATAAATATACCAGAGGAACCTGCATATGGCGTATACATATCTCGCCTAGTAGCATTTGCTAGGTCCTGTGTTAAATGTGACGATTTTGATCAACGTCACAAAACATTATTTCACAAACTTGTAAAACAGGCTATATCATCAAGCGTCTCCACTCAAATTTCCCAAATTTGGTTATACATATCGCATCCTGATAGCAAAATACGAGCGTAGCGTTCAAGATCTATGGCGGTACGTTTGTAACTTATGTGTAATTCCACTTAACCCGGGGCTAGGGGCCGTGTGAGCCTATGAATTTCAAGATCATCATAGTGTTCATATGAACAGTCACAGTCAAACCGTGACTGAGATACATCATACTCTAGATAGCGACTTTACAACGTATATCATATGAATTAAGAATACTGATCCGCTATACGGATTTGGCCTCTATCTCGTCTTCTTACTCTTCATCGTCGTTCTCTTCTGCGCCTTCATCATCCTCTTCCTTTTCTCCTTCGTCTTCTTCCTTTTCGCTGTTCTCTACTCCTTGTTCCAACTTTTCTCATCTTTTCACACTCTCCTACCGCCTTCTTACTATCTTGGCTTTTCATGTTTGTCTTCCACTCATATTCTGACTTCCGATTCTTTTTTTCCTTTCCTAGTTTGGCCCGCGATGGTTCTAAAATTATAATGTTTGTGTAATGCAAACTTCGCTGGAAGCGCAAAGTTTCGTTGCAGTCCATTTTGTTAATGACTGCGTCAGTACAGAAAAAAGGCGGAAATGGAAAACGTCCAGCAAATAATTGTTGTTGACAATCTCGTTGAAATCTCAAGAGAGTTTAATAGGTAGCCTTGGTAGTTCCGGCTTTTAGAACAGGCCATTTATATCATCTTGAATTAGGGAACAAATAACAAGGCTAAAAAGACTGGCAGATGGTTCGAATTGGGAAAAAGGGAGATAATTGCAACTGAAGAGGAAAAGTTAATTAGGGGTTTCACCTGTTGTCTTGTTAGACACCTAATTATACCATGTGGATTGGGGAAACCCCTAATAGAGCTTTAAGGGGATTAAAGGAAAACGTGATATCATCAGTCGCGGTGAAAGAGACCGAGGCATGTCTTTTATAGAATGGCGTTCATTAACCCATAATTCACCCTAATTCTTTCAGTTGCATTAAAGAAGCGGCCTAACGTTTTTGTTACTCTGTCGATTTGCACCAAGTGTATTGTGGTTATTGTCGTAGGTTTGAAAAGTGGTAGAATTACAATATGGTGATTGATTTTCTGCCGCATCGTATCATCAGACATCGCAATATATGATATGATGAAACGATGCGATGGTACGCTGACACGACAGAATTGTGCAGTGATAGTATGATACGACGGTACGATGAGACGACGGTATGATGATACGACGGTACGATGATACGAGGGTACGATGATACGAAGGTAGGATACAATTCCTGGAGAACGAGATACGATGGTACAATGAGTTATTGCTGCGATAATATAATCGTATGATGCGGCGATGTATGACGCGATAGAATCGTCCATATGCCCAGATGCGGCGATGATACGGTGGAAGAAATCTAATGACGATATGGCACGACGTCATCGTCCATATGCCCGGGTTACCATTTCGAACATTGAAATGCGGAAAGTAAAGTATTTCAATGGATCTCGTTATCCATGAATCGCCAAGCCTTCCCGTCGTAATTTCATGTCTCTGTGACATTGCTTTGGCCATAACGTTACGTAGTCTACCACTCCGTGTAGATTTAGACTAGTTATATGAAAATGGTCAGCTTTATGAATTGTATTATTATCAAATATCTTCGGAGGTACATATGTTTTGCATGCCCGTTAGATAAGCCTCTGCTTCAATGTAAATTTAAATATACCTCACAAATTGACCTGCGTCGTGTTTCTTTTAATTTTCTTCAACATATTGGATACTTCTTCGAAATCGCATATGTTTGATACAGAGGCTCATAGGGGACATTAGTGATTTTTTTAGTTTCCTTGGTTTTCTTTCTTTTGTTTTTTTTATTCAACTGAATTTTGAGTTAATTTTATCTATTTATTGCTGTCCGCTCTACATTTTCTTGCGATTTTGTTTTAAAAGGTTTCTTTCTTCAGTTTGCTCGAATCACTTTATAGTTCTCGACATTTTTTGGTGACATTTTGCAATTTAAAACGATTTATTTTCAGTATATGTGGATCCACACCGTGTAATTTAAAAATGTTTGCGTTTATATTCAGCGTAGAGCGAGTTGAAGCATTGCTCGTCGCCTCATTAAGATGGCGAAGAGCACCGGTAGATACCATCAGTTTGTAGGCGGGGATAAACGTCGTCGAAATGAGGGGAGGTAATAATGAAGGTGAATATGCATGTATGTGCCGAGTAGATAAGATTATGGTGATGTAACAGACAACTCTTGATTAATCCCCCCTTACTCTATCAGATCGACCAAGGATCTGGTATTTCTGTTTGGCTCCGATACGCGTTCCTGAAGTTTTCTTCAGTGTAGCCCAGTTTTGCGATGTAAGATATTCACGTTTTATTCTACTTATCGCTAATCAAAATGCACGAGTAAAAGACGGTCTCCTGTCTCAGATAGCCTGTACTACTGCGCTGTTGCTATCATTGCGCTGTTGCTATCATTGCGCCATTTGAAGAAAAGTCAGTCACTAACCGATTACATTCTTACAATACTGGATAGTAATTTACATAGGATAACGTGAATTTAAAAAGCAATCAGGGTTCTCATTATTCGGATGTGTGCTTAAGTTAAACCTTCTTCAGTTTGACAAGCCCTCAAAACCGAAAACAAATTAATTTTAAAATACTATAGAATCATGCCTATTGTGTGCATTTACCGGTTTGCCGTTTCAGATAGGAAAACAGTTCTAGAATTAGTCTAGTTTCAAACTAAGCTCTATTGGGTAGAAATGAAATCACAGAATGCGTCTTTCTTATAGAAGGATGAAATCTACCTGACATTTTACTCTCAGAAACAAATTGCTACGCTGAAAGGTTACTTGATGTTATCTTGTGCGCACTGAAACTGCGGAAGGAGGGGTTATGTGATCTCATCAGCGATAGGGTCGGAATTAAATTGAACGCACGTACAGTTTCGCTTACTCTATGATAAACATCGTCACACAATTCCTGTGTACGATTTATTTTCCATCGTAATGAGTTTTACGAGCTCTTGATTCACATGTCGATTGCATGCACGTGTTTCCCACTGTCAGTCAGCTTGTTTATCGCTGCCCCTTGAAATGAACACGGCTGGTCGTTTACTTCTGTATCAAGTGAGACCCGGCGGTTCGTGAGCATTCGTACCGCTAAACGGTCTGTCGGTATCATTGATTACCCGTGAAATGAGTCACCTGTTACGATACGGGTGATCTCCCCTAGTCGGATCATAGCACCTGTCTCCATTTAAGATAAATTGTGAGCAAGTGTATCAGAAACTCCAGATATAGTCATTTCAGTCGTTCATTATTAAATATTATTCAGGGGCTGCTCCAACCCCTCTCATCAAAATGGCAGTCTCGATGAAATCAGTGTAATTAATAAACGCAGTCATATTATAAGACTGAAGTTAATTATTAATCTCCAGAAGCAGACAGCAATGCGATTGGAAAACTTTTGACCAATAACGAGGAAAATATCGGTACTGGTGTTACGGTGTACGTAAGCCAATGTCGCAAATCCATCTCACTCATTCATTTCTCCCAGACGAAGCTGTGATGTTAACCATGGAGAAAAGTGACGATGTTATTTAATCAAAATGTGCTGTGGTCAAGCGATTCTGTTATGTAGTCAACCGATGCTGTGATGTGGTCCATCGATGTAGTCGTGAGATGTTGTGATGTAGTTCGGTGAGTTAGTCAAGCGATGCTGTGATGTGGTTCATCGATGTAGTCGTGAGATGTTGTGATGTAGTTCGGGGATTTATTCAAGCGATGCTGTGATGTGATCCATCGATGTAGTCGGGAGATGTTGTGATGTAGTTCGGCGAGTTAGTCAAGCGATGCTGTGATGTGGTCCATCGATGTAGTCGTGAGATGTTGTGATGTAGTTCGGCAATTTAGTCAAGCGATGCTGTGATGTTGTCAACAATGTTGTCTGAAAGCCCATTTCCACAGCACTCGTTTTGACAGCGATAAAATTAGAATCAGGGCAATTTCAACACAGTTTCGCTGCAGCAGGTCGTCGAGTCGCCTACTGTGAAAATGCGCCAATAACGCGTAGATGTTGTTTGCATGTCATGACGCGTGTTGTGGAAATGGGCCTTTATGCTGTGATGTAACGAAGAGCTGCTGCGAAGCGCGAATTGTTGCCATGATTCTAGATGACTACGATCGCCATGAAGAAAATTGGCGCAATCGGCTTCTCTAGTCAAGCTTTATCTGTCTATCAAGTAAACAAAACCTTAATAATCGAGACATAACTCAATCTTTGGTAATCATTCTTGGGACCACGCCCTCAAGTTCTTCTACCATTCAGACCACGCCCTCAAGTTCTTCTACCATTCAGACCACGCCCTCAAGTTCTTCTACCATTCAGACCACGCCCTCAAGTTCTTCTACCATTCAGACCACGCCCTCAAGTTCTTCTACCATTCAGACCACGCCCTCAAGTTCTTCTACCATTCAGACCACGCCCTCAAGTTCTTCTACCATTCAGACCACGCCCTCAAGTTCTTCTACCATTCAGACCACGCCCTCAAGTTCTTCTACCATTCAGACCACGCCCTCAAGTTCTTCTACCATTCAGACCACGCCCTCAAGTTCTTCTACCATTCATGTCGCACATAATACCGGGACCACGCCCTCAAGTTCTTCTACCATTCATGTCGCACATAATAGCGGGACCACGCCCTCAAGTTCTTCTACCATTCATGTCGCACATAATACCGGGACCACGCCCTCAAGTTCTTCTACCATTCATGTCGCACATAATACCGGGACCACGCCCTCAAGTTCTTCTGCCATTCATGTCGCACATAATACCGGGACCACGCCCTCAAGTTCTTCTACCATTCATGTCGCACATAATACCGGGACCACGCCCTCAAGTTCTTCTACCATTCATGTCGCACATAATACCGGGACCACGCCCTCAAGTTCTTCTACCATTCATGTCGCACATAATACCGGGACCACGCCCTCAAGTTCTTCTACCATTCATGTCGCACATAATAGCGGGACCACGCCCTCAAGTTCTTCTACCATTCATGTCGCACATAATACCGGGACCACGCCCTCAAGTTCTTCTACCATTCATGTCGCACATAATACCGGGACCACGCCCTCAAGTTCTTCTACCATTCATGTCGCACATAATACCGGGACCACGCCCTCAAGTTCTTCTACCATTCATGTCGCACATAATACCCAAACATCATCATATATCCGATGTCGTCAAACTCAGGACAACCAATAACCCACGCCATCACATAAGTAGAATTATTTTTCTTACTCTTTGAGCTAGGAATCTCGAACTTACCACACTATACCCTTGGATGAGGCTCTACCAGAAAATGAAAAAAATCCAAGATGGCATCTGTGATGATGTCAAGGTGACGTCATTTTCAAAAAAGACAGTTTTTCCGAATTTTTTATTTTCGTATGATGAATTAGTAAATAATAATTTGATGCCAAATAAAATAGTTAAAAGTAGGAATGACGGAAACATCGCGTATCTGGTACCCCACATGACCGCCATTTTTAATTTACTCATGATCCTCTGCTCCATCCAAATAGGCTAATATTATAAACTACCTAATGATCCCCCCCTGTCTTGGTAGGGTTCAAATTAAAATATGATTCTAAGTATACGCATTCTTCTCGCTCAAATGAAATCAAATAATTTGCACCTAAATGAAGTATACCCATAAGGTCGATTACTTTGTAAAACGCGTCAAATTTATAAACCAGCTTTCGCCCTGATGCACATTCTCTAACCGTAAGTTATAGCTATTTTCATGTTGTAAAACATCGGCTTCTGTCTGTGCTGTTTATTGGGGGAATATATTTTGTGCGGAGGGAGAAAATGGTGTTCTACTTGAGGTGAAACCCGATATTAGAGGGAAAAGCTTTTTACAATAAATAGTCCGCTTCCGTAATTGAAATGTCAGGACTCTTTCAAGCTGTCAGTGATTTTCTACACTTCCTTTTGAAATCTCGTGAGCGAATATATGTCAGTCATCCATAATCTCGCGAGACAATTAATCAGATTGGGGGCTACAAGCGGATTACCCGTGACAACTAATGTTTCCCGAGATTTAAACTGTCGTTATAGCTTTATTTAAACGATAAAGCTCATTGGGGGCGCCATAAGAAACGTTATCATATTTTCCTAGGGATTTTATTTATTTCGGAACAGCGTTTCAAGGATGCCCGGAGTGGGGGTACATAATTCGAATCGACCCAAATATCGCCAGCCAAGAATTCGATGAGTTCTCCGCGCCTGTCATGAAAATCAGCAGATGCCGGCACAAAAACTCGACCCAGGAAATCTTTTTCACCCTTAATTAATTTACGATTAGTATTATTCACCATTCTCTGTATGAGTGGGGAAGGGACAATGAGGGGTGAAAAAATGTCATCTCTCTTTTCAACTAACAGACGTAAAATGACACCGAGAAATTCGATTACGTCTGGAAAACGAAATTTGATGGTTCCAAAGAGGTCTTATGTCGCAATTTCCTAACACTCATTGCCGCTCACATGATCTCCTCTTAGGAATAAATGGGAGGAACATTTTCTTTTTAAATAGGGGTACTTCTTAGATTACATGGACATGGTATAAGTTCAAGAAAATAAGTAACACGGCTAATAAAAATAAACGTGTGTGAAACAGACTAAATATTGTTCATACGATATCGGTGTCTTAAATAAGTTTCTTATTGTGAGGTACACATAGTTTTATGCTTTTTCTCGTTAAGTTCATTGCTTCTACGGTTTGTCAGCTCCGTTGTGTCCGTATAGCCTACCAGGCCGAGGGAGCCATTATGGTATCGCACTATATTAAACTTTGTACGGGGAGATACGAAAATATTCCTGTAAATCAGCGGATTTGTTTTAATTGTACTGTTCAGGTGGAGTCCGAGAAGCATGTCCTATTATATGGTCCATTGTACGCAGAAATTAGACTTTTACGTTTTAACGAAGCTCAATGTACAAGCAAAGATATTTAAAATCAAAATGACGACGAAGTGTTGAACTTCCTTTTACAAAATGCAAATATTGTTAAACACTCTGATGAAAGCTGCTGCGATATGGAAGTGACTATCATGTTATTGATTATTCTATCACTGTTTGTTGTATCATCTCTGATTGATTATTCTATCACTGTTGTATCATCTCTGATTGATTATTCTATCACTGTTTGTTGTATCATCTCTGATTGATTATTCTATCACTGTTGTATCATCTCTGATTGATTATTCTATCACTGTTGTATCATCTCTGATTGATTATTCTATCACTGTTTGTTGTATCATCTCTGATTGATTATTCTATCACTGTTTGTTGTATCATCTCTGATTGATTATTCTATCACTGTTGTATCATCTCTGATTGATTATTCTATCACTGTTGTATCATCTCTGATTGATTATTCTATCACTGTTGTATCATCTCTGATTGATTATTCTATCACTGTTGTATCATCTCTGATTGATTATTCTATCACTGTTGTATCATCTCTGATTGATTATTCTATCACTGTTGTATCATCTCTGATTGATTATTCTATCACTGTTGTATCATCTCTGATTGATTATTCTATCACTGTTGTATCATCTCTGATTGATTATTCTATCACTGTTGTATCATCTCTGATTGATTATTCTATCACTGTTGTATCATCTCTGATTGATTATTCTATCACTGTTTGTTGTATCATCTCTGATTGATTATTCTATCACTGTTGTATCATCTCTGATTGATTATTCTATCACTGTTGTATCATCTCTGATTGATTATTCTATCACTGTTGTATCATCTCTGATTGATTATTCTATCACTGTTGTATCATCTCTGATTGATTATTCTATCACTGTTGTATCATCTCTGATTGATTATTCTATCACTGTTTGTTGTATCATCTCTGATTGATTATTCTATCACTGTTGTATCATCTCTGATTGATTATTCTATCACTGTTTGTTGTATCATCTCTGATTGATTATTCTATCACTGTTGTATCATCTCTGATTGATTATTCTATCACTGTTGTATCATCTCTGATTGATTATTCTATCACTGTTGTATCATCTCTGATTGATTATTCTATCACTGTTGTATCATCTCTGATTGATTATTCTATCACTGTTGTATCATCTCTGATTGATTATTCTATCACTGTTGTATCATCTCTGATTATTCTATCACTGTTGTATCATCTCTGATTGATTATTCTATCACTGTTGTATCATCTCTGATTGATTATTCTATCACTGTTTGTTGTATCATCTCTGATTGATTATTCTATCACTGTTGTATCATCTCTGATTGATTATTCTATCACTGTTGTATCATCTCTGATTGATTATTCTATCACTGTTGTATCATCTCTGATTGATTATTCTATCACTGTTGTATCATCTCTGATTGATTATTCTATCACTGTTGTATCATCTCTGATTGATTATTCTATCACTGTTGTATCATCTCTGATTGATTATTCTATCACTGTTGTATCATCTCTGATTGATTATTCTATCACTGTTTGTTGTATCATCTCTGATTGATTATTCTATCACTGTTTGTTGTATCATCTCTGATTGATTATTCTATCACTGTTGTATCATCTCTGATTGATTATTCTATCACTGTTGTATCATCTCTGATTGATTATTCTATCACTGTTGTATCATCTCTGATTGATTATTCTATCACTGTTGTATCATCTCTCATAACTGTTGTATCATCTCTCATAACTGTTGTATCATCTCTCATAACTCTCATAACACTGACAAATGTAATGTTTTTATTATTGTGATTACGCATAGTGAGATGTAAATAAAAATCATACTACTATACTTCCACCCGATCTCCGGAACGACACAAAATTGAGAGCTGGTAATCGGTGACTTTGTAGCTTATAATATTGGATCATTTCGCTGAGGATAAAAGTTGACAAAAACGCTTTTATTTCACATCAGATAATTATTTTCAAAGTTGTCATGTAGTTTTTGCGAAGAAAATCACATGAATTAGAACTTCGAAAATTTTGACCGACAAATAAACCAATAAACCAATAAACCAATAATTAAATGTCTTCTGAAAAGTTGACGTCAAATGTTGTGTCATCATCAGGGCGGCCTTATTGGATTTTTTTAAATTTTGATGTAGATCTTGACTCAAGGGCAGTGTGGTCAGTAGATCTTGACTCAAGGGCAGTGTGGTCAGTAGATCTTGACTCAAGGGCAGTGTGGTCAGTAGATCTTGACTCAAGGGCAGTGTGGTCAGTAGATCTTGACTCAAGGGCAGTGTGGTCAGTAGATCTTGACTCAAGGGCAGTGTGGTCAGTAGATCTTGACTCAAGGGCAGTGTGGTCAGTAGATCTTGACTCAAGGGCAGTGTGGTCAGTAGATCTTGACTCAAGGGCAGTGTGGTCAGTAGATCTTGACTCAAGGAGCAGTGTGGTCAGTAGATCTTGACTCAAGGGCAGTGTGGTCAGTAGATCTTGACTCAAGGGCAGTGTGGTCAGTAGATCTTGACTCAAGGGGCAGTGTGGTCAGTAGATCTTGACTCAGTGTGGTCAGTAGATCTTGACTCAAGGGCAGTGTGGTCAGTAGATCTTGACTCAGGGCAGTGTGGTCAGTAGATCTTGACTCAAGGGCAGTGTGGTCAGTAGATCTTGACTCAAGGGCAGTGTGGTCAGTAGATCTTGACTCAAGGGCAGTGTGGTCAGTAGATCTTGACTCAAGGGCAGTGTGGTCAGTAGATCTTGACTCAAGGGCAGTGTGGTCAGTAGATCTTGACTCAAGGGCAGTGTGGTCAGTTTTAGCCCTCTATAGATGAAGGGGCAAGAAAGACATTTTCCCCGCCCTCCCCCGTCATGCCCGGACGGATCTCAAAAAGCCCTGTCCTGGTAGGGTTAATATAATACCATAGGTATTGTTTCTTTGAACATTTAATCAGAAAGAAATTACTGCTCTCACCTCAGATTCAATACAGTGGCTAATATTTCGATACAAAATGTCTCTATATATAACGTCTTTACAATAACCCGCAAATTTAGATTAATATTATAAAACATGTTTATTAATGCAGTACAATTTACGTTGTTTTATTTATTGTGTGCATGGCTCTCTGAATGCGATGATTTGTCCTGTACCATGTGTGATAGGAGGAGTGAAATATCGATAGCATCCAACCCATGCCGTTGACAACGCTGATTTGCATATATACGCAAATTTTATTGATTGGACAGATTCAATTTGAAGTAGATAATGATGTAGTTTGTGCATATAAGGCTGTGCTGTCAATTAAACAGCAGTAATAAGCTCGGTGGTCAATGATAGTACAGCCATGTCATGCACAAATAAAATGATGGGGAGGCGGTCCAGTTATTACCTATGTTATCCAGGTTATGTTAGCTATCTGATGTGGTTTGATTATCTGATGGTAATTAAATACACAGTGCCATCACCATTACTAATGTCAAGCGCATAATCTCACCACGCCCATGGGTAACTATTTAGTTTTCAATAAACTGATATAAACTTAAGCACAAATTTTGGTTTTGTTTTTTTCATTCGTCAAATGACTCGATTGTAATGATCTTGATTTACCATCATTGAGGTCATCATTGCGATTCTGAAATCCGAATAAATTATAACATTGCTGGTCTTCATTGGCAGATTCACTCTCTGTCATGGTACGACTTTGCCAATCGAATTAAGCTTAACCAGGAATGATGTTATTTCCTAAATTGTTTATACACTTACATCATTTGTAAGGCATGTTGGAAGTTATAATGGGCTAGAGTCACATTAGTATTTTACTGTACACATATAATATGTACATGAGGCTGTTATGAAAGAGGATTTCCTAAGAACTGCCTATAACGACAGCCTTCGTCGCATTCACGGTTATTCTGTGATGTTTTGATTGGATGCTGTTAATCACGATACTGTAATATTGCTGCGTTTATTTATTAATATATTATAAGGCAACTATTATACTGACTGATAAATTTTGAATTTTGTAAAATAAGGATGAGACCTATACTCATTCGTGTATATATTCCAAACGAAACAAGGATACAAAGTTCTGAATTTCGAGACTTTTCTAATTATCACAATTAATAATGCATATACCGTTAATTACGGACTCCTTATTCCAAATGTTAGAATAATTTATTCTAAATATTAGAACTATATTAGCTATCTTCTGAACAAAATATGGTTTTATGGTTTACAATTTAGATCACAACAAAGAAATCCACGATAAATCACACGTTATACCAACCAGCATTTATGTTGGCCATGGTCCGCGATTAAACAACACAGAACGATAACGGAGAATCCAAAGTCATCAAATCCTTGTTTTGACTCCTCTTAATAAGAGATTAATGACACGAATACCATTCCTAACATGAAATTCATTCAATACTCCCATCATTAGAGAAAATACTCCAAGATACTATTTTCACTTTTCAATTACACATTATTAAATTACACAATTCAGTGGTTCGCTTGAGCGACCAAAATGTTTACAAAGAGAGAGATAATTGCTAAAAGTAAGACTGTGTTCTGAAACGAAATAGTTTTTTATTCGACGCAAAAGATTACATCGATCTGGAGTCATACCAACATTTGAATATAAAGTATAAGATATCAAAAAGTTAATACGATTGTGTTCGAGTGGACAAACTCTCTTGATCTTTGATCCTGGGGTGAAAGTGAACGGTTCTTCGAGGAATACGGCAGGAAAACTGAGCGTGGCAAAGGGCGAACAGTGAAGAGGGCTAAATCACAAAGAGCAAATAATGAGCGTGGAACATCTCCCCGGAAAGAATGGTGCAAGTCTAATTACTGTAGTTTGTCCAATTGATTACGACAAGCTCAACTGGAAATCCGCTGACCTTATCAATAGTACTTAAGGAATTTCTCCTGTTAAGAGCAAATTAATTGGTTCTTGAAAGGCGGAGAAAACAACCTAATCGTATAAACTATTATCACCCCAGAAAAGCGGGCGCAGCGATCGTATGGCGCGTTCCCATAAAAGGCCCCGGTTTTCATGCGGAGTCACGCCGGGCAATGGCGGAGGCTATTTTCACAAGTTGGTCGACTAACGCCGCAGATCGATGATTTCCTGGCGACTCATCGATTTTTGACGAAGACGGGAACGCGAAAACTAGCCAGAATACACAAATTTGGCAGACTTTTTTGTTTCCCCAACAAAACTGGTCGTGTCTGAGGAGCTAATTGCCTCTGAAAGGAGAATCAGTGACATTGACTTTTTTCCTTTATTGCCTTTCGCCAAAATCTCGGAAAGAAAAACTGGAATTGCCGGCACAAGCTCGATACTTTTCAATCGTTTTACCAAGCCAATGCTGTGATAGAGAATTAAACGAAGTAATGCGTTTTTAAAGGGACAGCTATCCGAGACTCTTACTGGTCTATTTCCTCAGAACAGCGAACATTGGCCATCCGTCCGGCTCACACCGTTAAGCTCACCAGTGCGCATGCCCTTGGCGTTTACTCGTATCGGAGTAACTCAACAGTCAACTGAAACCACACAATAGATAGTACTCGTGAAACTGACGTGAAACCAGTCTTTCAAACGAAGAAAGAACAAATATGAGAATGTGCACTGAAGAAGGCGTCTGAGATTAATCAGCACAAATATTTTTTTTTAACCTTATACAAGTTGAACCGAAATATAATTGGTGGACAGCGATTGGCGGAATACTGAATCATTCATGATTTTATACTATATGAATCTACATTCTTATATATGAATAAAATCCCTATCGAATACCATATTCAATAACCATTATCATCTGCAGTCATTTTGTGCAACTATCTCGACATTATATTCACATATTTGGGCTACGTCTGCTATTGGGCTACGTCTGCTATTGGGCTACGTCTGCTATTGGGCTACGTCTGCTATTGGGCTACGTCTGCTATTGGGCTACGTCTGCTATTGGGCTACGTCTGCTATTGGGCTACGTCTGCTATTGGGCTACGTCTGCTATTGACGGCGAAGCCTTATGATCATTCTCGTTCGTCTCCCGAGTTTCCTTATTTAATTCCTTCCTTAACTTTATAACCGACCAACGGATTTCCACGAACAAGCAAAAAGGATATCCAAGTATAAGGAGCAGATCCGACCCTCAATATTCAGCCGTCGCACACAAAGAATTTTCGAGTTTATAATAGAAATAGCTTATTCGTAACACATTTGATATCACTTCTAAGTATAAATAAAGCTAGGATTCTTTATTCATGTTTCAATGTGTTTATTGACTATGACCTTCTGACCTCAATCTTGATACCCTATACAACATCTCCTCTAATACATCGACTTACACGTACAAATAATTGATCCACAGTGACCTTGACATTTCGACATCAATAGATTTCTTGTTTGTCACAAACTTGGGCTATTCATGAAGTTTGATGACAATCCAGATCCCTGACCTGGAGTTATATCACAAAGTTTTCAATAATTTCATGATATTTCCGTTAAACTTTTGATCTCAATTTTGACATCAGATATCAACCTCCCCACAGCGCATGCTCAGTACCACAGGCTCGACTATGCCTCATCCGACCTAACAACGCACACAGTTTGCATACGAATGAACTATGTTTCATATGCTCATTCAGATCATCTGGGGGAATAATTTCCAGAGCATTGTTTTTTATCATTAGACCAACAAAGGTATAACGCAGAATTAAAAACTGAAAAACCGTTCGACAAATAGCGCTTTTAATATTTTATGATGGTGTGTCGCTTGGGCGGGAATCCTGTCCGAAAACATGTGATTTGACTATTATGTCCCAGTGACGTGGGTGACCTGACATATCGTATCACCTTAACGTATCCACTCACCACAAAAAAATCGATTTTTTCTAGATTTCCTAATTTTTTGGATGAAAGTAACCTTGACCTTTGACATTTTGACCTCAATTTTGATACCTGACATATCGTCTTCCACTGACTCACCAAAAATATAGATTTTAATAATTTCCTGATGTTTTGAGCCACACTGGCCTTGATATTTGACCTCAATATTTCTACGCGACACCTTGCATTTCCCTCATATATCCAATCACAAAAAAAATCGGAATTTTGACCACAGTGACTCATAGCTATTCTGACGAAATTTGTGAGAAATTTGTCAATTTGTTAAACAGTTAGGAACTAAATAACGAAAGTCGGAAGGAGAAGAAGGAGACGGAGAAAGAGAATGTACATTTCATAGGTCTCCGACAGCTATAGGTGACATAGCTCAAACAACACAATATGGTTTCCTGCAAGGAACAATTTTCGATGATGAGAGCAAGACATCATGATTTTCTTTGAATAAAATCCTTATCACTGACCAGTCAGTATTCTCTGAATTTCGTTTACTATAATATGATGTATCTCAATCATGCGTTCTATATGAGGGGAGATACAATTCTCGCACTTGTCGGGGCCACCTGGCGGTGCAAATCAGTAACATACAGCGGTCGAGGTCGCGAAGTTCAAAATTGTCGAGCATGCGTGAGGCGCGGTAAATTTTTTTTTTTTTTTTTGCTGATATTGGACACAGTCTATTAAATATGACTGCCCTGGATTTCCTCTTCTCATTCATCAGAGTTGTTCAGTATTTACCTCCAGTTTGCAGCGGTCGTCGTATTATCTATAATGTCAGAATGATTAGATATAGCCGTGACATACCCAAAATATTTGGATCAATAGGACTGAAAAAGTTTGGGTAGAAAGAGAATTAGACCCAAAATATCGGGATCCGTCCTGTCTATACCCAAGTATATTGGGTCGAATTGACCCAATCCTTCGGACAGTGTACCCTTCAGCACAGTTTGATATATCTTAAACAGACTGCTAAAGTGGCCTCTTAAATTTGGTAAAGGACGAGAAAACTAGCTATTTCCAAGTTTTAAATTCCACCTTCAGTTAGCAAAGGCCTTCTTATTCAGCGGTGTTCTTTAATATTTTCGCTGATTAGGGAGCGGCCTTCATATTGAGCAGATTTCTTCAATCTACTTCTACTGTTATATCGGAGTTTAGAGGGATTGGCACAAGCGATTGAGTGATATATTTTCTAGGCCAGACAAGCGCATGCGCAAATATAAATGTGCTACAGAATCTCGATGACCCAGTGGTTTGAATATTGGGCTAGAATAAAAATGGTGTGGCATAGAAAACGGTCTACGGTCACTTTTTGAATAAGATGCCTTTTACCACATATAAATATCCAAATTGTTGCTGAGATATTGGAATTTGCAGTATAAATCTTCGAACGAAAATGAGAATTTGTGATGTCACCAAGTGAACTCAAGATAATGAGCTAAATTTATGCTGGTATATTCACAGATCTAAATGTCTGATCTCTTTGAAAGTTATAATATTGATTATTTGTAGCGATCTCCCTCGACGTCTCGTGTCGGTCCCGTTTTGACATTGTCTGGCTGCTAGTCAGTGGTTTCAGCATGTTGTTGTTGAGCTCAGGTTTTCTTTTCCAAAATGTGATATGAGCGTTTAAGCTCGGCGTAATTTACCAGGAAGGTGTAGAATCAACCGTTAACACAAAAGACAGTTGCCATAACAGTTGGTTGATTCAAAGTACTAACCACAACACAGTTCTTCTCATAATCAAATCTTACCTCTCAACAGAATGTCATTAGACGTCATTAATGCGCGTTTCAGGAATGCATACAGGATGCACATAAAGTATTGACTTCGGGCAGCGTTTAGGGACTTGTATGCAAGGTAGAAACTTAACTTTAATCCATTATGTAAAAAATCATAGCCCATCATCAAAGGTCCTTAGATTTGAAGTCTAGGCAAGGGGTGTTCACACGATAGATGTGAAACGATTGGAAGCTGCGTTTCTGAAAAAAAAAACAATTGACAACAGCCAGATTTCTTCGCAACAGAACCTTGTGATTTTTGAAACTCGAAAAGATTTTTATCGTCAGTCGTTTGTCATTCGCATTGACGTTCACAGGCATTTGCATAGATTAATTATAGTTCATCCGAACGGTGCACTATTCGAATTTCAATACAGGTAGATTATCGACAAAAGCTCAAGACAACAAGTAATAGTTTCCACTTTTTTTACCTATGCACCAACCATTGTGGCAGAGCCTGTACCTTAGAAAAAAAGATACCAGTATTTGTCTATCTAATTATATCTAGTTCATTCCGTGACATCGGCCCATTGCATATCAAATTTGTACCAGACCCAAAATTATTTGATGTACATTATTTCAGCAACCAGTTGGATTATTTTAATGAATTTTTTTTTTAAATATGGCAAACAACACAGCTTTCCCTCAGATGTTTAAATTTCCATTTGTGTTCCCCTTTAAGCACATCGCTGGATAACCAAACGGCAAGCCAAGGGTAGACTTGTCAAAGCGACCGACTATGGAGGCCGCTAGAAAGTGGGAGAAAAAATTGAAGAAAACCGCCGAAAAAACAGGCCACTGTGAGATGAAGGTGAAATTTAAGAAGACCGATGAATAATAAAACCACTGCAAGCCAATGATACATGTAGAGTTTAGAAGGTCGCTCAATACGAAAGCCGATACAAACAGATATTGAGAACATAGATGAATGAGAAGGCCGTTATCAAATGGATGTGAATGTACAAGAGTGCTAAATACTAGTAACAAAACTGCTGCAAACCAATGCGAGATTTTCTTCATATGAAGACCTCTGACAACTGAGATTATTAGTTTAGAATACCGCTCAATAAGAAGGCCGCTTCCAACTGAAAGATGAAATTTAAGAGCATCACTCAATAAAAAGGCCTCAGCCAACTAAGACTAAAGATTTTAGAATATCGCTCAATAAGCTCCACATGAAGGTCGCGGTTAACTGAATGTAGAATTAAGAAAACCGCTCAATAGGAAGGCCGCTTCCAACTGAAGGTTGTTTGTTGTTGTTTTATGTTCGCTGTCCATCAACGCAATGCTGTATTTATATTGTAAAGTATATTTCTCAGTTAAATTGCGACCTTACAAGGGCTATATTAGAAACTTTCCTGGGGCGTTGTCACTTGAGGCGTCGTCTTATTCTTATTTTCGTCATCGATAGCTGTTTCCGGTCGGTATGTGTCTGCATAACAAGGAAATAGAATGAGTGTTTTTGTAGAGTTGTTTCTGTTTCTTAGTATGGGTAGATGAGGGAGTTTATATGAACTTTGACATATCATCACACAAACAGGCACCTCCGTGCTCACCATCACAATAAAGAGCAAGCAATAATTACGAAAATAAACAAAATATGTAAATAAATATAATAATTGATAAATATATACAGTTAGGCCTTACGGTTCAGCAAACAGATAACCGAAGTCATTTTGTTTGATGACCGTATAGAGTTTTGGTAAGACAATGGAACAGAAGACCCCCAGAATCAAAGTATCTCCACTATCACCATTTCCCATATTTTATGCCACATATTTTTTAGCCACTTGCGCTTTGGCCATTATATTGTGTTATGCGTTTATGTAAATTGGTCGTGGGATTTTGTATGACAATGTAACAGACAGACCTCAGAATCAAGGTATCTCCGCTATCAGCATTGCCTCTATTTTTAGCTGAAAATGGCATGGCAGTTGCTCCTAGTCCTATCTTGATAAAAACTTTTTCTCTCTGTAAACAGTTTTTGGCAGTCTTATGTGCCCATTCATTTCATGCGATGCCCACATTGGCTGGCACCGATATGAGAGAAACGTCAATACCCAAAACCCTAATTTCCATTGCTTTCGTGAATAAGTTCTGGTCTACTTTAGCACTCTGAATTTTTTATGAAGATTAATGCAATCAAAGAGTCGCTACACAAAAATGAACGAATGGTTCTATTTTCTACTATCCATTGCAGTAACATTATTATTGTTATTAGCTCATTAGAGTATAGACAGACATATTAGAGTATAGACAGACATATTAGAGTATAGACAGACATATTATGGGGTAACTTGAATGTGTTTTTAATTCTCAATTCTGGGCTAACGAAAGCTGATCAAATGTTGCTGTTTATGTTTTTGTTTCATCAGTGTAGATCTTCAGGCAATTTCTCCAGTTATGGTCAGGTATTCTAGTCTTGCAGATTTAATGTATTTTGAGCTTTTCTTCTTACTGATCTTACCATTAAGTGAAAGATCTTCAGTTTGGGGTCGTAGCTGCTAAGGAGTCGACTTTTTATCTTGTACGTCTTATAGTTTTATATTATCAACATTATTTTCTCTGAGAAGCTTCGTAAGGACGAAGCCGAATGGTGCAGAGTCGTTCAACCATTTATCTGTAAGATAATCATATTCAGATATGTCTTCAGTGAGGTTATAACATAATTGTTTTGGTCCAACAGACCGAAAATTTCAACCATTATTTAGTGAGTGCATGGCTCAGGGTGTTTCATTGGCTTAGACTATTGGTTTGAAAGTGATGTTCATTTAAACGCACTAGTTATTATTTAAGGGCCGGATTTTGTGCACTATAAATTCGCTTCAATTGGGTTTTGCATGCTGATTGGTAAGCAAGACAGCTATAGTCTATTTTTGGATGAACAAGTGATTGATATAGCATAAGTAGGCTAGAACAAGTGATTGATATAGCATAAGTAGGCTAGCTTAGCTTGCTCTCCAGTTTGTTCCAGATACACATCTCATAAGGTTTAGATCGTTATTACATGGAGAGTGTCAGTTGGTCTTTATGATCACTCCATGTTAGCTTGCGCTCAAATAACATTCCAATGAGATTTACACTAGTTTTGAATTCTATTGTTTTTTGTACATCCAGGAACAAATCTTTGGGTGGTTCGATTTATGTATTTCTTTTGCTAGGTTAATATGAACGCTGAACAAGACTAACGTCACTGTCTTGTGGCGGACCATTGTCGAGGTTGGGTGGCGTGGTGAATGAGAAGGAACGGGCTTTCAAATGGATATATTTTTACAATTTCTGCAAAAAGGCATATTCATACGAGAACTGATATATGTTTGCCAAAAGAAGTGCACAATTTGTACCCAGTGGAATAAATATACTCTTTTGGTATATGGTGTTACCAAATGATAATGAGAATTTCAAGCAACTCTATTAACAAAGAAACATACCGTGAATGATATCCTTTACCCGCAGTAGAACTGAAGAAAGTCTTGTGGCTTCTGACAGTTTTGATCCATTTTATTGATCAACGATATTATTAATGAACAAAGGTGTTTTTCTAAGTCCTAATGAGGAATAGTAGAATAAAGAGTCGAGAAATCCCAAGTAGATTTATGTATGTACATGTATGGTGTGTGATTCCACATCTGAAGTTTTCAAATGGCAACACAAGAATTCTTCCAAAATGAGTCAACTTCCTGTAGGGAAGATAATAGAAGATTGGTTTATAAATCTAGCTTTGTATGTTGTTCTGATGCATTTTAGAGGTCTGGTGCAAATTTGATATATTTTTGTGAGTGGTCGGAAGGGAAGTACTTCTTTCTTTAAGAAACTGTTTTTATTTGTTGAATACACGATACAGAGTACTTTCAGTGGAGGAGTAAGTCGATACTGAAGCAGATGGAGTAAATAAACTTGACTCATTAACTAATAACTGGTATTGGTAATGTTTACTTATAAATATTGTATTATTTTATGCCTTGTCTGCTGAAAAAGCAGCAAATGTACTTTGGAAGCCTACAAAAACTTCTTGCACCATGGTGTCGCTCAGTTTTTGCTTTGCTTGGGGAGGGTATTTCTGTCAACGTGGCTTGCCGTTGGCGAGATCCAAACAATCCGCGAGTATTGTAGGCTCTACTACTTCTCGTTTCGACCACTCAACAACGACCGTTCAAGTGCGCTAAGGATTATATTTCGATCGGCCATGAGATTGATATTCCTCGGTTCTCTCTATGTTGGTCCCTTCAACATCCAATGTGGGACAGAAACTGTTTTGGTCACAAAACCATAATACTTGCAGTTTACACTGCACACCATTCTTGCAAGCGAAGTAACCTTTTTCAACTAAGATGTATTTCTTGAACGGTGTGATAGAAAAAGCAGCTATAATTAACGGACGACTCGGAGAAACGGTTCGCTTCTGTGCGATCTCGCGCTCCTCCGACAAAAAGCGAGTTGATGCGGAGAAAAGGGGCATTGGCTGGTTCTTATTCATGCAAAATGGTCATATTCTGAAGTCGATAGAGGTCACAAGGTCCCGAATGTCATTCAGACATGCTATTAATAACGGCGCTTTGGTTCGTTATTGTGGCGTATCCCCTGTCATTTTACGGCTTTGTCAGACGAAACATGACTATGGGAATAATGCAATAGAGTGACCTGAAACCGAAAAAGTTATCTCACACTCATTGGGGACCGGAAAACCTTTTTGGTCGAGAAGTTCTGAAATTTCGTTGCAGTAGCTATTGGGTCTGGTATCTTGAGTGACCGAAGAGGGTTATCTAACGAATATTGAGCGACTCAAACCTTAGGTTACGGTAGTCCGTTAACATCACAAAACAAAACATTCTATCATTGATACCTAACCAAAATAATATTCCTGTCTTACTGAAACATGAATAGCATAGAAGACTTGCAGATTTATTTATAAACGATGAAGCCCATAGTGCCAATCAGTCTCTTGTTTACACTGATTTAGGGTCGGCATCCATTAGAGATTTCTGTACCCTTGAGCTATACTGCTGAAAAAGTAGTTACAGCAAATGAAAATAAATAAACTATACCACGCTAGTGTTTATTTCTCAATACCGCACATTAATGTCACTATTGCTGATCGTTGCCGTGTTTTGGTTGGTCAATGAGGTCATCCATTTTGGGTGCATTTGGCCTTTAGTGCCCACCCTCGTTGTCGTTGCAAATCAACTAAAATGGTGAGACAGGCGGTGGTAAGAACAAATAAACGTTGTGTAATAAACCGTGTTTTCATAGTTAAGGCAGTCGTAACAAACTCCATTTACCTCCAGGCAGGATATATCCACATTTGGAACGTCCTGGCAGCTGTATGTCTATTGACGAGCGGATATAAACCCTGCGACCGTTGGTTGGTTGGTTGGTGTGATCGGGCACTCCATCGTATTACAATGGGCACTACAACAGGGATAATCATGGGTATCGTCACAAGCGCAACAGCTCCCTACGTTCATGTTTTCCCTGTCATGATAGACACTGCTCCCTAGACTACATGATTTACGTCGGAAATGTCGAACCAAATATGCAGATCCGGAATTCTCACAACACCAGAACCACTGCCATGATATTTATTTGGGACAATTTAGGAATAACGTTTTGTTAGGTGAATTCTTTTACAAATCATGAGAGATATTATTCTCAGCGATAAGAATGAAAACTACAGTGAAATAGTACGAGTATTATCACGGCAGCATGAAGCCAGTATGGCATGTACCATTCGAGAGAAAATTCTGAGAAATGTCCTCGGATTCAAGGCTCCATCGGTAGAACTGCTTCTTTCTCTTCTGCTTCTGCTTCTTCAAAATAATGTACAACCTATAGTAATATATGATAGCTGCGCGGTGGCTGTCCAGCGTGCGAGACCAAACATGTATACAACGTAAAACTAAGTATTGTTTTGATTTTTGTAGTAGTTTTCTAGAAGTATCCTAAACATATTCCAACTAATGTTAACATTGGCATTCTAACCTGTTATACATTTGTAAACAAGTCACTTTCATATACTTTTGTTCCATGAGTCGGCATATGCATCTGCAGTGGATATATCCTGTTACAATACGACTGGATCCATGGATCCATCTGAACATCTTTCGTGGATAGCCTGATGCATACAAATGTAATATCTGGATCAATGGATTCATGTGAACAAGCCCACGGATAGGCTGATACTTAATTTCCGGATTCATGGATCCATCTGAACAAATTCTGTGGATAGCCTGATACATAATCTCCGGATCGATGGATCCGTGTGGACAAGCCCATGGATAGCCTGATACATAATCTCCGGATCAATAGATCCGTGTGGACAAGCCCATGGATAACCTGATACATAATCTCCGGATCCATGGATCCATCTGGACAAACCCATGGATAGCCTGATACATAATCTCCGGATCCATGGATCCATCTGAACAACTTCTGTGGATAGCCTGATACATAATCTCCGGATCAATGGATCCATGTGGACAAACCCATGGATAGCCTGATACATAATCTCCGGATCCATGGATCCATCTGAACAACTTCTGTGGATAACCTGATACATAATCTCCGGATCCATGGATCCATGTGGACAAACCCATGGATAGCCTGATACATAATCTCCGGATCCATGGATTCATCTGAACAACTTCTGTGGATAGCCTGATACATAATCTCCGGATCAATGGATCCGTGTGGACAAGCCCATGGATAGCCTGATACATAATCTCCGGATCAATGGATCCGTGTGGAGAAGCCCATGGATAACCTGATACATAATCTCCGGATCCATGGATCCATGTGGACAAACCCATGGATAGCCTGAAACATAATCTTCGGATCCATGGATCCATCTGAACAACTTCTGTGGATAGCCTGATACATAATCTCCGGATCAAAGGATCCATGTGGACAAACCCATGGATAGCCTGATACATAATCTCCGGATCCATGGATTCATCTGAACAACTTCTGTGGATAGCCTGATACATAATCTCTGGATCAATGGATCTATCTGAACACCCCCCGATAGCTTGTGCGATTTTATTCTAATTATTGAAATTGTAATTACCAGCCGTCGTCCATAAAGAATTTTCGCGTTAATAACCGAAAGCCCTATTTCGTATGTGTATGAAATAAAATTAATAAAAACACAAGATGGTTTTCTACCAAAGAGAAGCGGTCAACAGTTTCTAATGATGTCCGCAAGACATGATGATGTTCTCTAAATAAATTGTAATCACTGATCATTATTCCTTATCGTTGTTCAGAGTATGTATGTGTCACGCTTTGATTGTGACTGTTCATTTGAACACCATGGATGTAAATGATATAAGACATTTCATCTTTCGCGGAACCGAATTTCTTGTATGTGAGTCTACGTATTAATCTGTCTTGAAATCCAATCGTACCCTCCACCAATCAGATCACCCCAATGAATTACCAACCAATTAAATCACATGTGTCAATTAAATATACTTCAAACTTTCACCATACAACTACAATGAATGTAGAGGTTAATTTCGAATGGATGGAAAGTGGCGCTATATCTGGCATAAGAGAAACCTCCATCGGTTCCGATGCCCCCCCCCCCCCGCCTCCCCTTCGTATGTCGACGAAGATAACATAACACAATCATGCAGACACAGTAGATAATGGCTGTTTTCATTTGCAATAGTGCATATCTGTTTTCATATAATTTATTCACGTTTGATTAACAAATGATGATAGTTTTTATTTTCAGTTTTCTCACATTGATTTCCTTCAGTCTCATTATATGTCTCTTGTCCGCTCCAGAGGGTTCTTCCTCCTGGCCTCTTCCTTCCAGCCTCTTCCTTTCAGCCTCTTCCTTTCAGCCTCTCCTCCCAGCATCTTCCTCCCAGCCTCTTCCTTTGAGCCTCTTCCTCTCAGCCTCTTCCTCCCAGCATCTTCCTCCCAGCCTCTTCCTTTCAGCCTCTTCCTTTCAGCCTCTTCCTCCCAGCCTCTTCCTCCCAGCCTCTTCCTCCTAGCATCTTCCCCACAGCCTCTTCCTCCCAGCATCTTTCTCCCAGCCTCTTCCTCCCAGCCTCTTCCTCCTAGCATCTTCCCCACAGCCTCTTCCTCCCAGCCTTTTGCACGTTTCAATGACACAGTCATGCGCATCTATACTTGACGATGTCCATTCCTGATAGCAATGGTACGACGTAGACATCAACTTTAACATCTTGAATTCATTCAATATATAATATTATCCATATATTTGAATCTACAGGTACCAGTTCCATGTAAAACTGCCATGATACATTTCTTCACAATTGTTCGTGATGAGATAGACATAACTGATAACTGATGTGTATACATTGAACCCCTTCCATCCCGCCCACGTGCTGCAAAGCCTTCTGTGTGTTATTTCTGACCGTTGACCTTTTAGTGAAATTCTTATGGTAGGATTCGTATGACCAAAGCAGTTGGAAAATTTGATACATTTTTTATTTCCATTTGTTTCATTTGCATTTGCATTATTACCATTTGCGTGGCTCATCTGTTGCGATACCCGAAAGGGCTTAGACAACCAGCATAGGTAAAAGGATAACTGGCATAAGAAGGACAATATAGCTAAGAGTTGACACCGGGATGCTGGTCGGGCTATACGCGTGTATGACTGAGAATTGTGGTGTATTTGGATGATGTTGTTTGATGACGATTACAAGTACATCCATCCATCCATTACACTGCCCCTGATGATAGGACCTGAATATTTGTGTGTTATCTTGGAATGTGGCCGCTTGGTTCTTGTACTACACTAGATCACGCGCCTGATTAATTCACGAAAAATTAGCCATATGGATGATTAATAGCCTCGTAAAAGGCTTGCATAAAATATACTGAATTCTTGGGTATACTCAACTGGATCAAGTTCTGATTTGCTGTCTGTCTGTAGGGTTATTGAACAGGACAATGCGTTGATAGTTTCAGGAGGTGATGTTTTGAGATGTCCAGGAATTTGATCTCATGCATTTCGGATTGGTATGAATTACATGTAGCCTCATATTATTTCAAATAGACCAACTATTTCCCATATATTTGAAAATAACCAACCGTAGTTGTATCATGAAAGGTTTATCATTAAACCAGACGGTCTGATTTGAATGGTTGATATTTGATTGTGATAATTTGAAAGACTGATAGAGTATATATAGCAAAATTAATATGTAGTCTTACGCACATCGTATAATGAATACTCGAAATTGATAGATGTATTGTGTTTAGATCATTATTTCCTAAAGCGTAAAATGATTATCCTTGGACTTCAGACCTACAAGAATATTATAAAATTAGGTTAAACCGATTAAAACGGACCCATTGTTCAAAAGATTACAAAAAGATTGTTCTGTAATGGAGCTAATACAACATTATGCGAAATCCAAAAACATCTTCGATACAAAGTCAGGCTCCTTCGTCCGTAGCTCGCATCCTATCTGAACGTCAGCTATATTTACGTCCTAGACGTATACGAGATTATCAGAATTGTTCTAGATATTAATGCCTGAAGTAGAACTAATTTGCCGCAACGTATTCTAGGCATATTGCAAAAACTAATAAAAAATGCACGCAAAAAACAAAAACTAA
The DNA here is from genome assembly GCA_036873755.1 of Hanleya hanleyi. Taxonomy (NCBI): domain Eukaryota; kingdom Metazoa; phylum Mollusca; class Polyplacophora; order Lepidopleurida; family Hanleyidae; genus Hanleya; species Hanleya hanleyi. Next base: position 69,955 of record JAVTVY010025167.1, on the reverse strand, counting down.
TAAGGTATGCGCGCAATCAAAATCTCACACGTATATACATTAGTCTAAGATCACATAGCATTTGCATTCATCAAGTTTGGTTCATCTGGCACGTTTGCTATATATAGCGCCATTCTAGTGATTTGCTATGGGAGGATTCGACATATGTTGAGGTAAACTATTCCATATTCATCAACATCAGAAAACGTTATAGCTATCAGGTGATTATATTGATGGGGATAAAGTGTACAGCATCTACCTGACTGGGATGTAGGTGACTCCTGCTTGATGTATGGCGGGCAGTGTCAAAATGGGACGAGTTCTTGAACTGAAGCACACGTTGCAGGGTATCGACAGGATATCAGGGGGAGAGAATCCTGCAGGGAGATTGGGCTTGACGTTGCTTTGGAGATAAAACACTGGACGATCTGCAGAGCAGCGCGAGTAGGGAGAAGAGCGGGGTTCGAGGAACACTTGGAATATAGATATTTTATTTATCGATTTGCCTATATATTAAAATAAATTTGCCTAAGAATAAGAATATGGTAAAGCCGGGCACACTTCTGTTTAGTGAGACAAGCTTCACTTTTAAAGAGCGTACATAGCCTGAGGTGTGTCAGGTAGGTAGGATATAAAAGCAAAGACCAGGCCATCCAGCAGCTGTCCTAGATTTTATGTATATATAACAATTGAGACATTTGATATAGATTAGCAAACAAAGTCCGTGCCGCTAACGTAAGCCTATTACCTGGTTATACATTCATATACTCCCACAGAAACCCTTATAGTCGTGTTAAGTCATTCCTCGTGACATATAATAGCGGCTGGGGGATAGGTGATTATCTCTTTTATTGCCCCACTTGAAATATAAAAAGTTTAGCCATTGTACCGTGGGATGACAATCGTCTCGGCCTGACAATAAATCTTCCTTGTTAAGCGGCACAGAGAAGATCTCCTGAACAGAATGGCTGAATATCAGCCTTTATTCTCCTGCCCGTGTTTGATCACGAGAAATATTTCCACAATAGGGGGTACTTTCTTTTGAAAAGGCAAAGTACTTTGTGAATTCTTCTTAGCGGTGTTTGTTTTCAAAACATCCCAATAGGTGAGCTCTTCTTTCTCACTTTATCCCCACCTCGTCAATTTTCGTAATTCTATTCCCTGACGTTTTAGCGGACCAATGTTTGGACAACCTGATTGCTTTCTCCGCCCAAACATTAAAAACGAAATATCCTTGTAGTTAGATCGGAATTTTAGTTGTGGATGAACGTCGAAGGGCCATTGTACCCGACACGTCTTCATTGTGCCCTTGGGCTTTCTCGACCTGTCAGGTTAAGCGTTAATTTGGAGCGTGAACATCCCCTTACCCGCCTGGTTCCATACAAGGCACTTGCAGAAATTACCTTGTTTTCTCGCCATAAAACAAGTATGACTGGCTTTGTATTTGCCACGTATGGCTCAAAGACTCACCAAAATACGTCATGAAAGTTGTGGTGAGCAAGGTTCCTTTCTGACGTCACGTCAAGAAATCGTACGCCACACGTGCTCCTGGTGGTCTTCCCTACCATTGCCCAGAGCTGGAGTCGCACCGTCGACCGACTCGTCAAACTAGTTTATAGCAGGCATCAGGACAATATTAATTTTGTTACTTGTTATGTATTAGAATAAAAAATCACAAAAAATTCAGAAAACTCTCGATGCATAAATCCACTTGGCATGACAATATTCATCTTGTGGGACATTAACTGTTAAAGTCTTGACAGGAGTTGACCATGGAAATTTCAAATTACCGCCATTGACAGCTGATCGGTGTTACCGAATGTCAATTTGTAAACAGGGAGCCTTCTAACCCCTCGATGATCATGTCTCCATCCGCCATGCTTTCCTTAAAGTGGCACAAGTCAACAGAAGGAAGTACGGTTTGAAGCCTCGTCAGCAATTTGAAATATCCGATGAATCAGAAATGCTGAAAATCACAGCTCATAAAATCCACAATGATCTGCTCTCAAATTTCTAAACAATGTAGTTCGAGGGCTTCGACTCGGAAGTGATTAACTCAGGTCTGATGCCTGTCAGTCATGAAACTATTGTTGAAATAAAGAATGCTCTCATCTGAACAAACAATACCCATTCCCAAACTATCTTGAGAAGGCACAGATAAAACTATGCACAGATAGAGATTTTACAGCCTATATGCCAAGGGTACCCCCTTTATAATTTTCCCTCAGTTTGTCCCATATGACTTAAGACTGAGGAACAAGTAAAAAATACAATATCTCAATATCTCACTAACCTGTACATATTTTCCCCTCTGGTAAAAAGCACCAAGTAGACAATCCTTCTGCCTATAATAAGAAGTATAAAGCATTGACTAGATATGTTAAGCACTATTTTAAATTATTTCTTTTTTATTATTTTAATACATTTTTTATGAAAATTTTCAAAATAAAACTTAAAAATAAAGACAAATTCAATTCAAAATCTGACAAAACATAATTTGTTTACAAGCTGCTCATTTAGACTACATTTGGTAAAAATTCCCTTCGTGAAAATGGTTAATTTCCCCATGTAATCAGTGGGTCAACCCAGTAATCTATCAAATGTATTAAAATTTGATGTTGATACAAAGATCAAAGACATGTTTAATCCTATAGGAAGTGAGAGCAATATACACAAATGTGTACACAACACATCCAAAAATATAACACAGGGGTGTTTATGGTATACACAACTCCCATATAGAGAACATATGTTAGTTCATTTGGATGGATCTACATCTCATCAACATCTTGTTGACAGTAATTAGAGAGATGCGCATATTACTTGTAAACAGTTATTATTACTGAGAAAACTCATAAATAACATTGAAGAATATATTCTGTGTCTGATTTCAAGTCCATGAATGCAATATTTGCAAACAGACAACACTTGTCAAAACACAACATAGAAGAAAAAGGAATAAAATTCAATGACAACATATTTGATGGTCATTTGCTGATCTCTGCTACATAATACAACCATGAGAGGTGAAGACAGATGAAATTTGACTCACTTAAACTGTTATCTGTTTGGTGAAACATTGAAGTGGCAACTTACAGAAATCAAGGCCTATCTTCCAATAGAGTTGAAGGCCATACCTCTGAGTCACACCGTGCGAAATTCCAGAGAAACTATTTGGTGTGTGCAGGAGGGGGGGGGGGATTTGCTAATATTTGGTGCCTGTAATCCATGTTCTTTGTTGCCCACAAGATCTCTAATCTGAATATGAAAGAAAAATTACAAACGTATAATCCTGGAGATACTAAAAATGAAATGAAGAGAAAGTATGTGTTGTGATGCAACTGCGACTGACAATAGACGCACAAAAATGTGAAGCCATCAACAGTCAGATTAATTAATGACCCAGTTATCAGATTTTATTTGTCTCATTAAAGTTAAAAATGCAAAAGGCATTTTGGATATTCTTTGTGTTTGGAACAATCTTCTGAGTTTTTACAGGTGATCTGATTATTAATAATTTCATGTGGTTCCAGACTGATATGAAGTGGATTTATACATAAATGATTGAAGCATTGAAGATTTGAACCGAGGTCTAGATTTTGAAAAGAAACAACATGTAATTGTATCTTTGTGAATTGCCTTTCTTCCATTTATAATTTATTGTATCTCGAAAGCTAATTTGCTCATAATTACCAGCTGTGTTAAGTGGACCTCGTCATATTTGGCATTGACTATTTGGCCCTAGCACTGACAAATCAGCCATTTTTGCCTATAATTGCTCCAAACTGTTTCCATATTGTCATGGAAATGGCAGAAGAATACAAGGGATGTCACCCATCATTATCAGTATGATGTTTATTTCACCCACATTTGGCCAAAAAAAAATTTAATAATTGAAAAATTAATTAAAGTTAATCAAAATAATTATTTTATTTTATTAATAATTTAATAACAAAAATTTGAAATAACCGCAATATTTGTACGTTGTTCATGAGTCAGCCTGGAGAAAATTGGGCTGATCAATTCAAAACTATAGCCACAGTGACAATTTGAAGTTCTCTGGTTAAATGTGAAAATCCATTGTGACAGGCATCAGAACACTATTAATTTTGTTACTTGTTATATATTAGCATAAAAAATCACAGAACAAAATTCTCGATGCATAAATCCACTTGGCATGACAATATTCACGGTGTGGGACATTAACTGTTAAAGTGTTGACAGTAGTTGACGATGGAAATTTCAAATTACCGCCATTGACAGCTGATCGGTGTTACCGAATATCAATTTGTAAACAGGGAGCCTTCCCACCCCTCGATGACCATGTCTCCATCCGCTATGCTTTCCTCAAAGTGGCACAAATCAACACCAGGAAGTACAGTTTGAAGCCTCATGCAATTTGAAATATCAGATGAATCAGAAATGCTGAAAAATCACAGCTCATAAAATCCACAATGATCTGCTCTCAAATTTCTAAACAATGTAGTTCGAGGGCTTCGACTCGGAAGTGATTAACTCTGGTCTGATGCCAGCATCAGCCTCAGGTCCGACAACCCAGCCCTCAACTATGAATATACCCAGGAACCCCGAGACATTTCAAATGAAGTCAACCCATATGTTCATAGCGTCCTATTTATTGAAATTTCCATTTGTGCACGGCTAGTTGTCACACATGTACAGGTTAGATAACAGTATTAAAATTCCTTACTTATTATGTAGTAAATTTGACCGGCATATCTCCAGAACTTTATTCCCACTATTTCGTTGCAACAATTGGCTTACCTTGCTGGAAAGACTAATTTGTTCTATCAAATTTATCGGGAAAACGAACACGTGATGAGCGACTCGTTTTCGAACCAGACCGCCTGACAGACAATCACCCAGCAGAAACTTAAAATGCCAAATCAGTCCATGGGGTACCCGACGAAAAGCTGTTACAGTGTTGTCTTCTGCAGACATTGTTCCACCTGTCCTGTTTATCAAATAATCCAGAAAGATTTTAAGTATATATGATATCATCCATTCATTCCAAGGATGAATAACAGCCAATCGTGGTAAAGATATCGGACCACATGATTTCTGCGGTATTTCATGTTCTGTACACAATTGATGGTGTTATCTAACCTAATGCACTAATATTGTGTTCATCCGCATATAAGGCATCAGCCGATCCCACAGATGTGCTGGTTTAGAAAATATTTTGATCCATCTCGAAACAATTTTGAATAAATTTGGCGTCGCAATTTGTGAAATAACCCATTTTCATGTTTTAAGCACATGCTGCCTTAATGGTGTTAGCGAATGTTTGTATTATGGATAGAACAGTCAGAGACCTACTCCAGGTCATTTACAATAGAACAATCAGAGACCTAGTCCAGGTCATTTACAATAGAACAGTCAGATACCTAGTCCAGGACATTTACAATAGAACAGTCAGAGACCTAGTTCAGGACATTTACAATAGAACAGTCAGAGGCCTAGTCTAGGACATTTACAATACAACAGTCAGAGACCTAGTTCAGGACATTTACAATAGAACAGCCAGGGACCTAGTCCAGGGCATTTACAATAGAACAGTCAGAGAACTAGTCCAGGACATTTACAACAGAACAGTCATTGACCTAGTCCAGGATATTTACAATAGAACAGTCAGGGACCTAGTCCAGGTCATTTACAATAGAACAGTCAGAGACCTAGTCCAGGACATTTACAATAGAACAGTCAGAGACCTAGTCCAAGACATTTACAATAGAACAGTCAGAGACCTAGTCCAAGACATTTACAATAGAACAGTCGTTTCAGGAATATGGTTACCATAGGAACCGGTAACCCATAGTTTTATCTCAGGAACTAAACGATTAAAGGGATTTTTTTAAATAGCATAGACTGTTGTTACTGAATATTCAGTAATTGTGACAGCATAACCTGCACAAATTTCAGAATAATGCCCTTAATAACTGGTTGCTATGGTATAGTCATATTTCTAAAATGATTGGATTGCTCCAAAAAACAAAGTCATGAAGTTTGTATAATGATATAAATAACCAATATTATAAATTTGAAAGAGATTAGACTTCTAGGTCTGTGAATATATCAGCCGAAAGTAAGTTCGTTATCACGGGTTCACTTTGTGACATCACAAAATCTCATTTGCATAAATTCTCTGAATATCAGATTTCTATTTCAAATTCTTCAGCAACTGTGTGTAGTTACATGCGATAAACGTCATCTTGGTCAGTTTTGTGAGCACTTTCTTCTCCTCTCCTTTCTTCTTCTTCTTGATCTCTATTATGAAAAACATGAATACTAACCATAGTTGCTGGTTTTCCAATGGTTGAGTTTCCCCCCACTCGAGTGCCCCTCGCTTGACGTCAATGACCAGTTTCGCGCTCAAAACAGTAGGGTTTTTTTATAACCGTTCATATAATGGTTTGGGTTGGATTTACGGGCGTATACTACAGTGTGAAAGTTCCTCGTGGAAGCGCGCCCAATATTGTTATCGTTTCACTTGCCTTAAGGATTCAACCCTCTTAATTCAAGGCATCGACAATATTGTGATTATCCAACGTATAAAGAAGTCGTCCAATGAAAATGTATCAACACAAGCTAGCTTCTTGAAAGAGAGAAATTCTCAACACTTACTAATGATATCATCGAATCCGTATGACAAGTATTTGTTTCAAATGAATTTCCACGTCATTATCTGCTCTACGCGCTTTGATTAATCTTAACTATAGATGCTGCTGGTTGAGGATGTTGCCGAATTTCATGTAGATAGTGTTAACTGAAGGAACTTTAAAATCAAAGAAACATCTCAAGATGTTGGAAACAATAATTAACCAAAGGCGTTCAGTATAATGTCTTATCGGGAATGATAAGTTGTAATAGTTGATAAATCGAGTGTCATTTTCAAGGTCTCATTATCCACATATACTAAAGCTTGAAAGACAATCTCTACAAATAAGTCTAAGAAAGGAAACAGGAAAATGAGTCCGCATTCCAACAGACGCAGAAAGCTTGGTAAATGTTTTTTATTCATTTGTGGGAACAGCCTGGTATGTTTTCTCTGGTCGAAATCTGTTACATTTCCATCATGCAGTAAACCGGAAAAGCATTGTAAATTTTCGTGTCAATTATAGCTTTTAGAAGAGTAATCAGTTTGCCAAATACCCTTCATGGAAGGACAGGGAGAGAGAGACCCTCTTGGAGATTATGATCACCAAATTCCGCGCTCTTACTTGTAATTTCTTAGCTCTTGAGAGGATCGTTGAGTCCTGAAGCAAATAAACCGAACTAGCCCATAGGCGAAATGACTGGCACTTAGCATCGTAGAGTGGACTCATTTACTGTTGAGAAAGCTTTCTTTTTGATAACATCTCCACTGGATTCGTTAAATAGCCACAATTAACTTCCTCTTGCTACAAAATGTTTTGTTTTGAGACACGCGAACCGTCGCTCCTTTTCACTGAATCCCGTGCTGTCTCAGAGGCAGGGCGATATGTCTCAAAGCCTCGGGATATTTAGTCAATGTGTACCTCTCTTCGCACCCACTTCCGCGTTGGGAACCCATTACGGCGAAAAGGGAAGTCAGTCGGTTTCTTTTTCGGTGTAAGGTTGACTTGCTAACGGCAAGAGTGCGAAGAAAATTGTCGGTGATAGGGGTACGTATAAATAATTGGCCTCAGCTCTTGACAAATTGCTCCACGCGCGGAAATTGATACGAATGTTTGTTTCCAGAGAGCGGTACTTTCCAATCTGGCTGGGAGCAGTGTTCACTCTAAGTACCAGCAATCTCGCCTTGCTTATTGAGATCGTTTAAGACAAATTGGCTTGAAATATATTGATATAAAGACCCCGCGTTTTTCTGTTCTGCTGGAAGTCTATATTCCTCAATCCGGAGCGAATGATCATCGTAAGATGTGAGATTACATATACACCTCCTTTCTTCATTGTTAGAACTGGTTAGCCTTATTTCTACTCCAGAACAATGTCGACATCATCTTTCAGGTTCTACATTTATTCAACCCGAACATTGTCCGAAACTAATGAAGGAACTATATCTCGTTTCAAATCCACAAAAGTTATATGAACGCCATTCTGGTCCAGCAAACTTCTTACATCAACGAATGGTGAAGGTATATCCATCCCTTCTGAGTTCAAGGAAATCAATGAGGATTCGTTGAGAAAATACTGGACGTCCGCCAAAATCTACACTCTGGCAAATACATCCATACAAAGACGTTAATAAAATGTAGTGTTTTTTGTGACATACATAAAGTAACATATTACACCTTGAACGAGATTATTGTGGTTCCCGGGTGTGAAAAGGAATAGGACCCAACGTCCTGATATGACTGAAATATAGTTGAAAGCGACGTTAAATCGTATTCACTCACTCACTCCTTATTCAATATAGCAATAACAAAGGTGTAAACACAAATAACATCAATAATCCTCACAGTATAAGTCCACAAAACAGAGACTAGGAATTTTTATAGCGACCCACGTATATTTCGATGTAGAAATATCAATAATTCAAACCGTTATTTGTATTGTTTTAAAAAGGGGATGAGGTTGTTACAATGCATGCACTTGTATCATTTGGTGAGTGTGCTACATAGGAAGGTATTTACGCCTCGTGCCCATACCGAAGAGTATTCACAATAGTAACGCCCTGACAGGTACAAAATAAAACTAAAAGTTTCTTACCTCTCTTCGAACGAGTAAATATTTGAGTTTGGGATTAGTATGAAATCCATTTCAAGTAGAATTGAGTGATAACTTATATCCACCTTCATTGGATTTGAAGGAAACTACAGATAGCCCTACCGGTACATCAGATTTGGACCTATATCTCTATAAAAATGAAGCGGGCCTTCTCACTCTTCGAATTCATGACCAAAGAGATGATTACAATTTCGACATCATAAACTATCCCTTTCTGGACAGTAATATTCCAGTGGGACCTGCATATCGCGTATACATATTTCGCCTAGTAGCATTTGCTAGATCCTGTCTTAAATGTGCCACGATTTTAATCAACGTCACAAAACATTATTGTGAAGACTTATAAAGCAAGGATATACCACCAAGGGCCCCCACTCAAAGTCTCTCAAATTTGGCGATACATATCGCATGCTGATAGCAAAATACGAGCGCAGCGTGCAAGATCTATGGCGTTACGTTTCGTAACTTCGTAACTTGTGCCTAATTCCGCTTAACCTGGGGCTAGGGGCCGTATGAACCCCTGTACTTCAAGATCCTCATGGAGCTCACATGAACAGGCACAATCAAAGCGTGACTGAGATACATCATTCTCTAGATGACGACTTGACGACGAATATCATATGGATTAAGAATACTGATCAGCGATACGGGTTCGTTATTTTGGGAACATCATGATGTCTTGCCCGCATCATTGAAAACTGTTGAACGCTTCTCTCTTGTAGGAAATTAGCCTATGTTAATATATACTATGATTGTCGTTTTGAATTTGGTGCTAATTTGATGGAATATGAAAAAGGTCTTTGGATTATGGGCGCGGATATTCTTTATTGAACGACGGCTGAATTATGAATGACGGACGAGACGCTTGTAATTTAGCATAAGCATATATTTTTTATTCAGTATATTTTATATGGGGTATGCCAACTCATCCGAAAGAATACGTTTTAGAGCAATATACGGACTGTTGTAGACAGATCCGAGAGTAGATCTTCCAGTTTTAAACTATTATTGTTTGTTGTTTAAGTTATAGGTACCATCATAACAAGCTTCAAACAGTCGGGAAAAAAATCCAAAATATTAAAATACAGTATTTACTCTATGGGTTTGTGAAAGGAATATCACGGAAAAAGTATGCGGAAAATCAGCTTTTGAAAATAAGCTTTCAAACAAGACGCCTGGAGATGTCTTAAGACTGAAGGTCGGTCAGCATTGCAAGTGATCTACGCAGATTGTGATCAAATGATCAAGTAATTAACTTTCTTCAAACATTTTTAACAAGCTAGTCGATTAACTTGGTTGAAGAAACTACCGATCATAAATTGGAGAAAATCGCTCCTCGGTAGTCTCTGCTCCTTTTCTTCGTTATTTTATTATTATTATTTTTTGCTTTTTATCAGATCGACCTTCTAATAACTCGTTTGCTATTTTGGGTAAAATCAGGAACTTTGGACACAACATATTCTGGTATGGAGAGGTTTACTGAACCTACAACAAACGCGATAATGTAAAATAAGCTGCGACTATATCATGTATTTAGTCTCTATAGTACGGAGGTAAACTTAGTAAAATTTAGTTCTATATATGTACAACGTTGTGTCCAAACCAACAACAAACGCGACCATGTAAGATAAGCTATCATCTTTCCAAGTTTTCGAGAAAAACTATCCTCCTCCTCAGGTAGTGGCAATTGCGCCGAGTTATAGAGATACTAGTGTTTATATAATATAGTAGCTCTCCTCGCCGAGTTATAGAGATACTAGTGTTTATATAATATAGTAGCTCTCCTCGCCGAGTTATAGAGATACTAGTGTTTATATAATATAGTAGCTCTCCTCGCCGAGTTATAGAGATACTAGTGTTTATATAATATAGTAGCTCTCCTCGCCGAGTTATAGAGATACTAGTGTGTATATAATATAGTAGCTCTCCTCGCCGAGTTATAGAGATACTAGTGTTTATATAATATAGTAGCTCTCCTCGCCGAGTTATAAAGATACTAGTGTTTATATAATATAGTAGCTCTCCTCGCCGAGTTATAGAGATACTAGTGTTTATATAATATAGTAGCTCTCCTCGAAAGCTTGTAAAATAAATGTATATAACTTATTTCACATTGTTGCGTTTATTGTAAGTTTGGACACAATTTGTACATATATAGAACTAAATAAAGGTGCTTAAGTTTTTCTTAGTTTACCGGCGTTCTATAAAGAATTACATGATAGTCGCAGAGGGTCGCATTTTTTAATTTTTTTCAAATTATTGAACTTAGAACTGTCATCAAATTAAAAACTATAACGCTAATTTTGTTTGAAAAGCAGATTATATGAATCTAAATTTTTTTATATTTTTGAAGAATACTTTAAAAGTTATTGGCGAGGATATTTGAAGGCTAAATTGGTATAAATCGCTCTAATTTCGTTCAAATATTTCAATTGAACTAATCAGAAGAACAAAGTATAACTAAATTTCGGTTTCCTGAATTAATAGCCCTTAGAAAATATAAAGCTCGCTTTGGAGAGTTCATGTATTGCAATTTAATTGAGGAAAACTCGATAAGGTGTTAAAAGTCTTATCGCTACGGACACTGCATGGAACCTTAATATCAGAAGCCTATATAAACACTGTTGTTCCCAACCAAGAATTTGTACTTTAGAATTTGAAGCAGTAATAACATTTATCGTTATCACTGACAAATAATTTTATAGATCACTGTAATCATTTTGATCAGTGTATCTTCTGCCGGGCTCGGTAATGCTAGAAACGGACGAATAATTTCTGAAAACACTGGAGAATTTATTAAGTCCCTGTGTCTTTACTTCTTTTCAAATCTTCAATTTTGTGGAGACACTAGTGATTATCTTTCAAATGTTATGGAAATTCACGTTTGAAGAATTAATTTTCAATGCAATGTAGTCCAATTTCATTTCCTGGCATATAGTATTACGCTGTTAATAGTTATTTGCTTATTCAACGTTATTTTTTTTTATTTGAAGATATGCGGAATTCAGTGATTTGTCAGAAGATCAGTAAATTCAGTTAATTTTTTTAACCATCGATAGTTGTGTTGCGTATGATAAGCATATGGACATCATTTGGATTATTTTTCACTTACGACTATTCGGTGAAGATCTTATTTTTCCTAGGACATTTTCCCCATATAGGACTCCATTGCAAATTAAGAATATGGTGTATGGTGATATGGGATTGTCCTATACATCAAAGCAAGGGGCATGCCGTGACCGATTTATATAATACTCGTTTGAATATTTGAGGAAAATATTCTTTCTTCGTGTCTAAATAAAGTTATTACTTGTTAACTTCATTCATAAACTTCATTCATTAACTTCATTCATAAACTCCCATGATTTTCGAAAAAGAAATTCTCAACTTGTCACCACATAATTGAACTGGAAAACTATCTAGCTCTGGGCTTCTATCATTTTTCATCTTAATAGCGATATTATTATTTCGACATGTGTAATATGACCCCCAGTTATTCAGATTCTGCATCACTTAGATTTGTTAGATTAAGAATATATATATCTTCTTTGTAGTGTGTGACACCTGTTCTGCTAATACACTGTCAGAAGGATTGGGTATAGACGTGGAGTACCCAACATTTTTGGGTGAAAAGAACGCAAAACGTTTGAACACGTCTTTTCGTAAACATTATGCCCCCACCCTACCAAACTTTCTCCCCTATCTCCGAAACGACAAAAAAAATGAAAGCTGACCCTCTGTGGCGTTTTAGTTTATCACATCGGGGTCATTTTGAGCCTATTTGCATAACCCCCTGAGTAGAGAATCATGGGACAATTAAAGATGGCGACCATGGGTTCCAGAAAAGTGATATTTTCGTCATTTTTCTTCAAAATTCCTGTTTTTCTTCGACGAAAATTGGGCAAAATATATATATTTTTCACATCAGACTATTATTTACTAATTACTAAATCATGCTGTTAAAAAATCGAAAAATCTGACCGAAATATCGACAAAAATGCCTGTTTTGAAGATTACATCACTGTGACGTCATCAAAGCGGCCATCTTGGATTTTTTTCTTACATTTTCTGCTAGAGCTTGACCCAAACTCCATAACCGAATATATTAATATTGCCGGCAGGACATCACGAAATTTAAAAAATATCAAATCTGTATCGCTGATCAGTATTCTTATTTCTTATGACAGCATTAGCACCAAATTTAAAAAACACAACAATCATAGTATACATGAAGATAGGCTACTTATTTTTTAAGAGAGAAGCTGTTTCAATGATGCCGGCAGACATCACGCTGAACAATATTCTTAATCCATAAGTTTTTCCGTTGTAATTCGTTATCTAGAGAATCTATATATATCAGTCAGGCTTTGATTGTGACTTTTCATATGAACCCTATGAGGATCTTGAAGAAAATGGGTTCATACGGTCTCTAACCCCAGGTTAAGCGGAATTAGGCACAAGTTACTAAACGTAACGCCATAGATCTTGCACGCTACGCTCGTATTTTGCTATCAAAAAGCGATCCTGTGTTATAAGTTTCTGAGATAGGTATAAATGATGTGCCGTTAGGGCTATCTGTAGTTTCCTTCAAATCCAATGAAGGTTGATATATATGCTTCACTACATCATATATATAACGATTATCCATAGCGAGAAGGTCGTCTATATAATAGGGTTTGGCGAATGAGCAGAAACGGAATCTGAAATGATCCGTTTATGAAAGCGTCTGCATATAGTTGTATTTATAAGATAACAGATAGAGGTCGGCCAAAAGGGCTGCACCATTAGTACCCACTGAAATACCTATATGCTGTTGACTGTTGTGTTGCCAAATTTCACATGGATATTATTAATGAGAATTCACGCAAATAAACATCCCATGAATAATATTCCTTGTATGTAGTGGAGCTAAAGAATGCACTATTGCTTCTGACATTAATATATCGGCGATCAGTTTTCATGAACATCGATACTAATGAACCTTTTAATGATCAATCACGGTCTGATGAGGGGATTATAGTACAGAGGGTCGAGAAATCCCATGTGGATACATGTCTGCACGGTATATGCTCTATCCCATCAAGTTCTTCCGTAAGACATTTGAGTTTTTCCATTGTTCACATACATTTAGCGTTTGGAGTTTTTAGAAATAGTGACGCAATACCTTTTCCAAAATGCTGCCCTCGTCAACGGGGTTGAAAGAAGCTTTATCGTGCAGCTTCTAGAATCAACAAAGAATCTGGATTTGTATTGTGATTTTTGCATTTTAGGAGTCCAGTACACTTTTGTTATATCGTTATGAGTGGTTTGAAGACAAATACCTCTTTCACTGAGAAGCGTGTTATGTTTGTTAAATAAATCTTAAATGCAGTTTGCAAGTAAGTAGACGTATTTCGATGATGGTGCGTTATACTCAATTCTTTAATCAGCAGCTGGTAATAGTAATATTTACATATGATATATAATATATATTGTATTGTTTTGAGCTTTGTCTGACTTCCTATGCTTTGACGAATTTCCTATGTAGATTTACTAAGGGCTGATTCGGGTTCTAGCGCCACCAAGTGCAGTTAAATATTTCTAAAACTGAGTCTATTAAATGATTTTTTTTTTGCAAAAGCAAGAATTGATTCATTTTCCTTGAATCGAAATCATATTTTTCCTCTTTTTATTTTTTTTTATTTTTTTTTTAATTTTAAATAGGTAAAGAGAATTGATTTTAACTGAAAATTATCAATATAATTTAAAAGACCAATTGTTGATTTTTAAATAATGAATTATTTTTCGTTTGAACGACCGTAAATTCACAATGTGAAACTGTAACTTTGCACCTTCTTGGGAGACCCAGATTTACAACTAAAGTGGCGCTAGTGCTAGGGCAGGACGTTGAAACCTCGTAGAGGTGTAAGCCTACAACTTCTGAGTTAAGTGTATATGGAGATGTCAGTGTAACAGTTCTCTTGTCTTTAACAGTGATATCCACACAGTCAGATACAAGTATAACTCGCTGCACGAGTTCAGGTAGGCTACAAAGTAGGCCGAAAACAACTCAACGAGGAGGGGTGATACACACGTAAAATTTAACCTGAATTCTGGAATCAGTTTTTGAAGACCAATAAAAGAGGGCCGGATGTGCCGGATGCCCCGAGAGGCGGAACAGAGGAAAGGTTATGCAATCAGGACCCGGGAAAATTAACTGCGTGATACGACTATAAATATACCTCTGCCAGATTATAACCAACTCAGGCGAGATAAGTCGTTGATATGAAGCAAATGTATTTGTAATTTTCTCCCATAATAGAAGACATTAGGAGTAATTCTTCCATCGATCACTAAGTTCCGGAAAGATTACAGAGATAGCTCGCTCCATTCCACATAATCTGTGCTGAGATTGCGGGAATATTTCGACAGGATATACGCAAAGCCTCAGGCCTCCGGGACAAAATGATTCTCATAAACTGGCCTTCTGTCAAGTTTAAGATTTCATTAGGGATCGACGTCTCGAAAACGTGCTACTTCGCGATTGCATTAGGACAGACTCTATCATCAATGTCATGCGCATGAATACACGTAACCACACCCCATGGTATGCACACGAACACACACATTCACAAACGTACCTTAAACCTTTTCTTGTCGATTGCTGCCGGTATTTGTGGAAATCGCAAAGAAAGTTGCGCTCCAATGTATATACCAGTTCTGTTAAATACGGTTTTATTCCATTGTTAAGCATGCAAAAGTGGAAATATTGCAAATAAATTAAGGTTGCATTGAAAACCAGTAAATATTTCGTGGATATTATTTGCAAACAGTATATATTATTATATGCAAGCAATATACAGTAACATTTGTAATGATATGCAACAATTGACTGCCGAGTGGTGTACGCATGTTTGAACTTTCGTGTCAAACTCGACGTCGCTTAAATATTATTATTTTCATCTGATAGATTCGCAGAGCTATCATATACCTACTATTCGATTCAACATGTAGCTAATTCCATCGTTCCTATAGGGCCCCGTGTGGTCTCGTCATTCAATATGACCACACGAACAGTCTCCATTGAAGCCTGGGTGACAATCAAAGCGAGGCTGAGAGACAGGGCAACATAACATCAGAGAATCACTGGTGGTGGTTGGGTACAATGCATTCAGAGTCTAGGTCCGTGGGGTCAGACGACCATTTCCAGATTACGCTGTTCTACACGATTAAAAGGCTAAAATGTTTAAACTTACTCCTAAAGTTTTGAAATAACCATTTAAGGGTGTCCACAGCGACGGCTCTTATGAGTGGACACCCTTAAAGGTTTATTGTACACTTTAGTTTTAAGCGTGTAAGTGACCACCATAATTGCCTCCCTCGCTTATTTTCTACCGTTTCTGCATCGAGATTTTCTTCATGCAATTTGCTCGGGTAAGCACGACTATTGCTTTATAACTGAACTTTAACTTTGTGAGAAACATTTCATGAATAATTAGCAAGACATTTCGCAAGAATCTCGAAATTCATAGTTTGCATAATACTGGTAGACATTTTATGTAAAAGGTGTTCTGTTATCTATTTGATATCCTAAAAAGTGTATGATAGTCTAGAAGACAGGGGAATTATGATAGATTACTTATCAGTTGCCCCATGTAAGTACATATGGAGAAGAGTGGAGAGCTTGGGTCTGTATTAGATATCGTTCAATACGTCATTATCAAGTGTACCTTAGACTGGGTATTAACACCGCTGAACTTTCAAGAAGAAAGGGTCGCAGTCTAAGAAGATTTCAAGTTGAATTTTTTATATTGGACTATCACAACTCTTCTTCAAAAGAACTGCGTTCGAATTACATCTCAGGTTTAACGACAGAACAAACTGTTTAACGCAATAGAGACGGGACAATCGGCGAGGTGAGAGTGTGGAGCGCGGGGTCTGGCTGTGAACTGATTCAGGTTCTCCAGTTGTTCCTCTCCGGTCACGATAAACTGAAAGGAAATCTTGGTGGCAAATTTAAACCACTCGAGGCCTCCTTCCTTCTGACACTTGCTGTATAATGGTCTGGTGTTGACACACAGCATTAGCCCCCGGGCAAACACGGTTCTCCCCCAGAAAAGTGTTGCGACCAATCGATCCATTATTCGGGCTGAATCGGTACCAATTGTCCGCCATTGTAGTCTCATAAATTTAATACGCCGATGTCGTACGGAGCATAAAGCTTGACAAATTGAAGAGTGCCCTGGTTTTAATGAAGACGAGCTAAAGGGGCCAGAATAACTGAGAGATATCATCGATTACAGAATGTTCTTTTCTCTGCCCGTAAACGACCCGTCTAACAACACACAGCTTATTCCCAGGGAAAAATGACTCCCGGACACTTGCACTTTGACCTATCTTTCTTTTCATTTGACCTCTTGTTTATTTTTCAACGCTGTTTTATCGTCCTATAGTTCGGTTGTTATTCTTACAGTTTATTTTCACATTAATTAGAGACTTTCTATCGGTTGAGATGAACTTGTTATGTATGATTAATTATAACAGTGCAAATCTCATTTGATATTTGCTCTGAAATGAAATCGAAGTTTCTACTTTATCAGAAATTACCTAGGGAGTACATGCATTCATAAATTGTGTCAAATCATTGCTTGCCTTGTTTGAACCAATAGAGATTCTGTAATGAGAATTATTGGAGACAGTAAACATGTAGAAAGTAAGTAAACGGACATATAGCACGATTAGACCATGTAGCATTTAATCAAGATCACAAAGAATTTAGCCAATTTCTGGGTGGAGGATTCAGACTTGAACTTGATAGACAGGTAAGGTGAAAACAGATGGATAATTAATACCTGACTGACCGAGAAATGCTTTGTGATACATTCAAATATATGCCTAGAATTTCTCAACGATATGGAAACAATCGTGTTACATTATTAGAAAAACATCATTACCTCATTTCCGCCTGCTGTATTTTGAAAATAAAATGGCGGGGAATGTAATTGTATGTGGATTTTTTTTATAGGAGCGGAAAAGCCATGTCATTTTTAGATGCGAATATTATAGGGAATATAATATTTCTAATGATGCGCGCAACCGATTTACTACATTTTAAGTACGGCAGTCTGTGGTTTGTGACCTCAATGTAAATGTCATCTTTCATGCGCATGCCCAGTTCTGTTGGGTCTGATATATGATTTTTGCCAGGAACATTACTACAGCAGTGTGCTTCCACCGGTAGTCTGCAAATATAGTCTTTCATCAGGCTGTTAACAATTTATAGAAAACACTAATCGAGTATTAAATAAACCTGAAACTATTAATTTAACCCTACCAGGCCTGGGGGGGGGGGGGTCAAAATGGCTCCCCCTGCCAAACTTTCTGCGCTATCACCGGAAAGACAAAAAAATGAGAGCTGACACTCCTTAACTTTATAGTTGATCATATTGGGGTCATTTTAAGCCTATTTGAATAACTCCCCAAGTAGAGTATCAGGGGTAAATTCAAGATGGCGGTCACGTTGAGTGCCAGAAAATGATGTTTACGTCAGTTTTCTTTAAAATTTCTGCTTTTCCGCGATGAAAAGTGCGCAAAAGCTACTTTGTTTCACATCTCATTAATATTTACTAATTTATCACGCAGTGTTTGCAGAGAAATTGTATAAATGAAAAATTCGAAAAATCTGACCGAGAAATCGACCAAAACCTGTCGTTTTTGAAAATGACATCACTGTGACGTCATCAAAGCGACCATGTTGGATATTTTTACATTTTCTGGTAGAGCTTGGCCCAAGAATATTGTGTGGTAAGTGTCAGCCCCCTAGATCAAGGGGTAAGAAAAATAATTTGGCGGGTGGGGCGAAATGGCCCCTCCCCAGGTTTGGACAGGTCCCCAAAAGCCCAGGCCAGCTAGGGTTAATGAGAACATAATCCCGAAAGTTACCGCATGCAATGACATCTACAGCACATGGGGATAAGGGACTAACTTATAATACCTGATAAGGGTGTTAAGAATGCAACTTCAATTATGTAGATGGAAATATTAAGAACATATTCATAACCAACACTATGTTTTTATGCATATGCAATTCGGTAATATTTTCTTTATTTAAAACCCCCTTCTCCTGAATTGAAGACATGAAATAAATAAAATTAAAAACAATGCCTTTAAACGAATATGTCTTCTTGTAGAATAATTTTACATGTAGTTGAAAGTTAAAGCCCTTATATTGTAGTTTATATCAGTATTTAATAGGTACTGATATCTGTTTACGATTTAAGAGATAAGTGATTGTATAACGCGTCCGTGCTATTCTCCGCGCAAACACTTATCCAGTCGCGGGACTTAAATTGTAAAAGTATGGTGTAGACGGTGATATTGTAAAAGTATGGTGTAGACGGTGGTATTTAGCATTCGAAAGCAGATGCAAAGATGTTTCCTGACCTGCAAGATCCACCGAATAATTGAAATGGCTTCGGGAGTTGGCGAGATTATTCCTCCTTTGCGGGCTCAAATTGTTGGCAAACGTGCAGGAAATGGGAAGATCTGCCAAGCAGCTGTTGGTCGTATTTTAGTGTCGATTTGTAACAAACCTTGTATTAGTCTGTGTTTGATTATCGTTCTCTGCTTGAACAGATGGAAGAACGGATCAAAGAACCAGGACGGCTCAAGAAAATAGAGCCAAAATAAATTTTAATAAATTTCTCGAGTAACAATACGCCCTTCAGATATGTACTCTATTGATCGAGTCCTTGTAAAGCGTAGAGTCGAACAAGGCGCTATATTAGGGCAGCTATTATTTCTGAATCGACTTTACAATGATGGCGCATGATCGCCACAATGACTTTTTTCATTTAAAGACTGGACTAAATTGTCTGTCAACAAATATTTTTCTGCCGATAATAGGAAGACGATGAACGGGAAACTATGGCTTTCCTTATTTCCACAGGAGAATAGAGATTTCCTCTGCGTCAATGTGGGAAAATTGCTCATTAAATTCTTACAGTCATCAAGAATAGAAGAAAAGCTGCGTTTTCAAAGCGTGATATCCTCGCTGTTTTCGCAATTAAGGAAATCTTCATTCATTTAGAGCCGCACTATATTTTCTTGTCGACACATGTGTCCGCGTGGAGTGTTCTCGGAAACACGGCCTTTGTCGGACGAGGTTATCTCTCGCAAATCTCGCGATATCCTTTCAGTGGTTAAGTGTTTGCGCGAACTGTGAAGAGAAAGAAGTGCGTTGTGAGTCCATTATGCCAATAAAAGCAAACCGTGCTTAATGAAGGGAAGAACAAGAGAGCCTGATACATCGCTCTAGAGTCCTTATATATGCTCATGTAAATTACAGTCCCAAAAGATGTCGCACCTTTGACCGAAGGAAAATGATGGGGTGATTTCAATTATTTCCAGTCGATGGTTTTGCAGAAAGATTCTTGTCGAGTTCTCCTCGGTCTCTTTCATGGTGTCCACAAAGACGTGGACTGAACCTCTATTCTTCTGATTATGGTCGCTCCGAATGTTTCCGAACTATTACGGAAACAAAAGCTCAGCACAATGAGCAATAATTCTTCAATTAGAGACACGCGCACTCAATATCGCGATAACCGGTCTGTTGGGAGTTGCACAGATCTTATGCGGAATAGAAGAGCCCTCGCATGGATACCTACATTGTCATCGTATTAATTCGTTCTTTGGACTTGAAAATTATGTGTGTATTAATGGTTCCTCCTGTGCCCAGTGTTGTGTATCCCCACAATTTGAACAGAGGCAAATATTCTCTGCCAGATGATGGGATATTCTGACCAAACGGAAAGATGCTATCTAAAAGATTCCAAGATTTCCTCCCTGAATCTGTCGGATATAGAGAAAACATTTGCTGTATTCATGCATACTGTTACCAAATCTCCCAAACCTAATGATACGTGAAATACAACACAATCATGAACACAAAGTTATAGAATAAGTCATGTCCGAGATGGCGCAACCCACTCCCTGTCCCCTCTCATACTAATACATCCTCAATGTCTCCTCTCCTACATCCTCCCTGTCCCCTATTCTATCCCCCCCCCCCTCTGCACGTACATCATTCCCTGCATTTTTTTTATAAGATGCGCACAAATACCCCCCCCCCCCAGAGTCCCCACTCACGCTCCTTCTCTCTCTCTCCTCCTCCACATAAGAAGGGCTAACCAGTGTTTTGGTTTATTGCTTCATTCATTTAATTGAAATACTGCGTTGTACTCAATCAACACTTATTTATTTAGCTTACAATAGCCGAAAGTCAATACCAGAAAGAAATGTCTTTTTCCTTATATCCCGAGCTCATGATCCCTATCTTTTCATGAATTTATCCCCTTCCCTCCCAATAACATACCGTATACAGTGTGTTGCAATTTTGGTTATGGGTATAGATTCAGTTATTTGCTGTACTCCTTAAGATCGTGTATACATTATAGAGGATGCAAATATTCAACGCAAACATATAATAATATTATCTTTATTTATTCACATTTTAACAGATCTATAGTCACGAAAATTTATATACAAACGACTCACAGAACGCAAACGTCTTGTGTTCGAAAATACAACATACTGTTGAAGATCGTATATTGAGAGGATAATCAACCTTGTTCGTGTTGAAGGAACACAAAACTTATGTTGGGGGAACAAGGACACATGTGGCATTGTAAACCTCATTAGTTTGTGTTAATTGAACGTGTTTTATTTTTAAATAGATCTCACATATTGTGTTACAAACGACACACTTTTATTATGTGTGTTGTACTGATATATAGTTTGTTTTAATGTCTGAAAGAAAACAAATAATATTCAGTAGAATGTAGAATTGTATTGCGGACAGACGGCGTAAATGTTCCTTGTTTCTTCCAATTATAATTTATATGGTAAAACTTTTTCTTTGGCATGATCATCATTTTCAATTAATTTCCACAAAGAATTATATGAATGTTTGAGCGACAAGGTATGGATGGATGGATGTACTTGGGCACTCCATCGCACTGCGATATGGATTGGATTGGCCACCCTACGATCGGCACTGGACAGGTCTATCTCAAACGGTCTCTTTGCGAGTGAAAACCTTCAAAATATAGAGAAAATATATTGTTGTTTTGAACAGATAATTTATATTAAATGAAAAGCGTTTGTGAGCAAAGCATTAGTTCTTCCAGCAAAGTAAAGTAATTTTTCCAGCAAAATAGGCTCTGTTGACTGAGAAAACATCAAAAAAAGCTAAGAGAGAAATCGCTCGCTATTCGCTCTTTGGGTATATAGATCAGTACGATGTTTAGCTTCAAGAACAGGGCATTTTAATCAAAACTTAATTGTTGCATATGCGACCACCAGAAACTAGAATGCTTTTCGCATGCCTATATGACCTATTTACTGGTAGACGTACTGCAACAAAAACGCCTTTCAATTACGATCTTGCATGTATATGGATGCAGTTTTTCTGGAAATGAACACTATCAGAAGTATCAGAAGATGTTATTTCCATTTGGAATGTTTTAAGTCCGAACCTCATAGGAGTGACTCTATATGGGGTGTTACTAAATCCCATAGGACAGATATAATTGACTGTCCATGCAGTCTGTCCTTTGTAAAGCACCATATCATACCGTAACACACCATATCTTATGTAGTCTTACTAATTTTATTGCACAGAAAATCATAAAGGACGCTTGAATTAACAAATCGGACACCTCAACAAGACAAACTGTTTGATGTACGGAGAAATAATTCTTTGTTACTGCTACTTCCGCTATGAATATGTGTATAACAACCATTCTCATTGGAGACGATACAGTCACGATGCAGACTGAGTCACGCCAGCAAACTCGATTGAAGCGAAGGATTTGAATATATTTCTCATGCTACTGAATTTTATTCTTTAGCGCATAATTGAAATATTTGAAAAAGAGAAAGTCCATTCTTCATCATTTTGTACACTATGTAACTGCCGTTACAGAGAGACACATTTCAAATGTTTTACAAATTGTAGCCATGCTTTTGAAATCTTTTGATTTGTGGAATGTTTCCATTTGTAAGTGACGAGATGTTTGTCAGTGGCTAATACTATGGTGGCCGATAAGGGACATCGCTAGGTATGTCGTTTGGTAACACGAAGGCAGGATGCGAAGCGCGAAGGCAGGATGCGAAGCGCGAAGTCCAAACACGAAGGCAGGATGCGAAGTGCGAAGGCAGGATGCGAAGCGCGAAGGCAGGATGCGAAGCGCGAAGTCCAAACACGACTTCGCGCTTCGCATCCTGCCTTCCTTCGCGCTTCGCATCCTGCCTTCGTGTTTGAACTTCGCGCTTCGCATCCTGCCTTCGCGCTTCGCATCCTGCCTTCGTGTTTGAACTTCGCGCTTCGCATCCTGCCTTCGCGCTTCGCATCCTGCCTTCGTGTTTGGACTTCGCGCTTCGCATCCTGCCTTCGCACTTCGCATCCTGCCTTCGTGTTTGGACTTCGCACTTCGCATCCTGCCTTCGCGCTTCGCATCCTGCCTTCGTGTTTGAACTTCGCGCCTCGCATCCTGCCTTCGCGCTTCGCATCCTGCCTTCGTGTTTGAACTTCGCGCTTCGCATCCTGCCTTCGCGCTTCGCATCCTGCCTTCGTGTTTGGACTTCGCGCTTCGCATCCTGCCTTCGCACTTCGCATCCTGGCTTCGTGTTTGGACTTCGCGCTTCGCATCCTGCCTTCGTGTTACCAAACCACACACCTGAAACAATGCAGCGATGTCCCTTATCGGCCACCATATAATACAGATAGTTTTAGGTCATTTTCATAAATGGTAAAATGGCGGCTGTCCAGTTGTCGCGGCGGCAAATGCGCCAGTGTGCGCGAGAAAATAGTTCTGACTCAAAGCGTTTTGCTGCTGCTGGATGTATTGTGGCAAACTCTGCGCGAAGGAATATAGTCCCTGTGTGGGGAAAGCGGAGGGTAAACTATTGGATACTGGAGAACTTGGGATGGTAGGACTGTTTACATCTAACCCTGGGTTTTGTTTTTTCCACTTAGTCCTCCTATTCTGGAACCAAATTTTCACTTGTGTTTCCGTGAGACTCAAAGACAGAGCTAAATTCAACCTTTCACACACTGAGAGGTAACGTGTTGTTTTAAACTTGTTCTCCAGGGCCACCAGCTGCTCGTAGGTGAATGCCGTACGTGCCCGGCGGGCTTTAGCTGACTTGTTACCCCCGGTCCCACCAGCACTGTCGGTGATCTCAGCTGTTCGGGCCTTCTTCCTACTGGGACTATCGCCCTCCTCCGACCCCTCCTCCTCCATATCGCTACCTGCTGCTGAATCTTCATCGCTCCTCATTTCCTCATTTAGTTTAATCTGATTGTCTTCTTCTATATCTTGCCTTTTCAGTGATACTGTAAAACATATTATATAAGTATACAATAATAACGGAAAATACAAGACACATAACATCGCCCTTTTTTCAAAACAAAACCCATTCACGATTACTTAGATTAAGTCCATACAACAACAGCAATTATTTACAAAAGACTAATTGGAACTATGGACCACGCCTTCTAGAAATGCACATGCTATTCTATTTTATGTTACTTATTTTCAATGAGTTGGAGATATCGATTGTTTAACATGATTAAGCATGCATGCCATTGTTGAAGTTTAAAATGACAAAGGTTTACAACCAGTTGGCCCCATATACCCTTTTGATTTTGATTTTTGGTTTCAGATCAGTCTACATAACCCCATAGCTATAATGATGACATTGGGGAGAAATCTGATAAACGGTTAAGAAGGTAAGTATAGGTAAGTATAGGCACCAGATCAAGGTAAGTATAGGCACCAGATCAAGGTAAGTATAGGCACCAGATCAAGGTAAGTATAGGCACCAGATCAAGGTAAGTATAGGCACCAGATCAAGGTAAGTATAGGCACCAGATCAAGGTAAGTATAGGCACCAGATCAAGGTAAGTATAGGCACCAGATCAGTTATTCAATATTCAACCTCCGCTCACAAAGAATGTCCGCGTGAACAATCTACACAAGACAGTTTGCATGAAATCGAAATTCGCATTAAATGAAAATCTTTAAAAAATCGCAAGATAGTTTCCTGCGGTCAACATTTTTCAATGATGCCAACAAAACCCCATGATGTTCTTTACATGCAATTCTTTCAATAATAAATATTCTTTGTCCAAAAGAAATTTCAAGTAGTTCTCTAGCTTTTGATTTTAACTCCGTCATGATTTGATTGTGCATGTTCATTTGAATACTATGGAGATTTAAAACACACGAATTCAAACGGCCCCCAGCTCCGGGTTATGCAGAATTAGACACTGCAGGGGATAAATAATATTCACCGCGTCGCTGCTAGGAGATCTTCTTTATAGATTTTGGTGAATGAGACGGAATGGACTTTGAAATGATTATCTTATGACAGTTTCTGCATATAGGCGTATTCATACGACAACAGGTCTGCCAAAAATGGACACCGAGAGAGAATTAAGGTTTAACGTCGCGTTCAGCAATATTTCAGCTATGCCAGAAGTGGTGCGCATTTTGTACCCATTACGATTTTAAGTTTTCACATACCGGTACATTCGACATCTACATTTTTTTAATTCTCTCAAAATGATTACCTTCCGGCAGGGCTCTTGGTACCAGAGTGGACAGAAGTTTGGTTGTACAACTTCTGGGACCAAATATAAAGCTAACTTTCTAATGCTCTTTTTTCGGAGTCGAGTACAAATTTGGTGTGGCGGTATGAGTGATCGGAAGAGATATACCTCTTTCCTTGAGAAACTGTTTGTGTTTGTTGAATAAAGTTTCCAAAGTAATGCCAGTGTAGAAGTAAGTCGATACAGAAGCAGAACCGTTAGAATAACTCTTTAACCAGCACCTGGTAATAGTATTATTTATATGTAAATATCATATTAGAAGGTATTTTGTCATTTAGAAAGTGATCGTATAAACAGAAGTTTCCTTATTTTGGGATTACACTCTGTTAGTATAGCACAGATACTAGTGATGAAAATTGGTCTGAGTCTCGTGTGGGATTCGAACCAGCGATCACCAGAGTAAGACACCCAACCGCAAGCACTGTATGTCGGCGATCTAAATTACCCGGCCAACGGGCCTCCCAGAAAAAAATAGGAGACAGCTGCAGACCGGTAGCCTTGAAAGCGAACATCCAGTACCCCTCTGATGACCATAATGACACAGCTCCCATAGCTGAATACATAAGAAGATACTTTGTCATTTAGAAAGTAATCGTATAACAGTATTTTCGTTATTTTGGGATTACACTATCTAGTGCCGACATATTGGTCCTCTCTTAGTTTAGATCGCCGACAAAAAGTGCTGGCGGTTGGGTGCCTTACTCTGGTGATCGCTGATTCGAATCCCGCACGGGACTCGACCAATTTTCAGCACTAGTATCTGTGCTAAACCAAGAGAGTGTAATCAAACAATGAAAATACTGTGAATATTGTATTATTTGGAGCCTTGTCTACTGGAATGAATTCACTTTGGAGGACTGCAAGAACATTGGTGTCTCTCAATATTTGTTTTGCTTGGGGAATTCTGAAACAAATTCCGAAAGCGGGGAGGAGAAGGCGAATGAGCATTCAATAGGGCTTCGCCAACAATAAATGACATAGCCCAAAAATACGGCTACAATAGGAGGACGTTCTCAGATCTGTGGGATTTCCAGTTTACGCGAAATATTTACTTCCGTCAGTGGAAATCGAATGAAAGATCCCTCCAGATCATATAGTTGACTTATACACCGAATAAAACGCCTGTCATTTGATGACCTGTTCTCTCTTGCAAGAAACAATCTTGTGAATTTTAGGGTTTTAAAAAATTTCTATTCATGCAGATACTAACTGTGTTTCGATTATTGAAGCGGAGATTGTTTTGTGGACGACGCTTTCATATTGAATGTGGGATATGGTGTCTAGAATTATCTCCACAATGGCCAATGCTTTTTCTGTGAGTTACAAACTGCCTCTAGGATACACATGTAATGAAAAAATGCTTCGTCCGCGGGCATGGGAGAGGGAGCTAAACTTCATACCAAATCGTCATTTGTGCACCGAACACTTGATATAGGGGTAATATTAATGATGGTGCTATTATGTCGGCTTCATGTGGATATCTCGGATAAGTCACGACGATGGCACGATCATGTCTTGATGCATGGTGGTACGGTGATACGGTACGGTCCTGGTGATATATGGTGATGCAATGGCGGTGCATCGTGATATCATGGATGGCGATATCATAGTTACGTAATGAAAATAGTATAGTGATGCCATGGTGATACAATGCCAACATTCTAGTGACGCCATGGTGATCCGAATGAAGATATTACAGTGATACAGTGATGATATTTGTCTTATGAACGACGACGGATTGTCGACAATATAGTTAAGCGGTGCAAATATATGGTGATGCCATGTTGTAGTATTGATGATACCCTTAGTCCTTGGTTTAGAGTAACATTAAGTGGGGAAGTATATGCTCATGTACATGGACAAGAACTTTATTTAAGATTCCCGAGTTACTGGACCGAGGAGAAAGTGGAAATGACATGGAACACCTCTTTCCTCGCCTGTCCTCATTAACTTAACGAGATTTGCACTGAGCTCATTTCTAACGGGTCCTTCTAAAACTACATCTAAACAAAAACGGATAAAACCTTTCATGCAGCCACTTTCCCTCGTTAAATGTAAAAGGTTTTTTGCGTGTTCCCGGGGATTACTTAACAAAGTCATTAGGTTTTACCACCGTTTGAAGAAAATCCTGTATAGAGCTCAAATTATTTATCCCTGCTCTATTTGACAAGTCAGTTTATTTCTATTTCATCCTTCAGAAGACAAAACATGAAAGAGTTTAGAATACAATTGTTTAACAAGATTTTATACCTGAGAAGAAAAAGAGAAATGAGGCCCCATTTTCACTTCTGTGGAGCTTAGTCCTCTCGTTAAGCATTCATAAAAGGCATGAACAGACAGGGTGCGGGCTGCAGAAATATGGCTGCACGCATACCACCGACAGGGTGCGGGCTGCAGAAACATGGCTGCATGCATACCACCGACAGGGTGCGGGCGGCAGAAACATGGCTGCATGCATACCACCGACAGGGGGCGGGCTGCAGAAACATGGCTGCATGCATACCACCTTTGATTAAAGGAACATCATGATGATGTCTTGCTTCTCTCTTGCAAGACAATAGCTTACTTGGACGTCAGATATCCTACTTGGACGAAGGGTTCAGGTTACTCATTGTTGTCAAATTTTATAATTAATTGACAATGCGTGTGCATAGTAAAGACAATTTAGAAGCATAACCAGTGGATCAGTATATGCATTATTAGTCCGCGGGGCAATTCTGGAAAAAGTGACTTTGGTTAAACCCACCGAGCAGAAGTTGACAACTGGGTGGAAATTATTCCTAGGGCATTCCTCAATATGAAAATTCCGGTTGCCACCTTGGCAAATGGATTTTGTGATGTTGGGGGTCATGATTGCCTCGTCATCTATATGAAACCCGCCATAACCCAATAATGCTCCACCAGTTTTTTCAGCCCATCTCATTAAACTCTTCTGTATAACTCCGAAACGAACAAATTTGAGGGCGTCAAACTTTCCAGTCCCATAGATGATGGTTTTGGCCTAATTTTAAAACTAGTTACATAACTGTGTGTCCATAACATCACGAGATAATGCAAACTGGCGACTCACTGCGCTCACTAAATGCCTGTTTTTGTCACTTTTTTCTTACTTTTGCAGCAATTGTTTCTCAAAGTATAGTTTCAGCATAACTCTTCCACATCATCGCTAATCATCTGAAGCTCATTTTAACCATATTTATATAGTCTTTCACAAGAAGCATCATAAATAAATTCTCAATGGTTGTCCACTAAAACCAACAAATTTCACCGTCTTTCATTTCATACTGGAGCTTGTCCACCTTAGCTACACCGATGTACTCTTTTGTCAAACTGGAACATTCATTACATCATAGTTTATCATTCTGGATCCATTTTCTGTGTATTACGGATATTTTCACATGAAGCGCCATGGACAAATTCAAGATGGTAGCCATGTAAGGTCATTCGGTATTTGCGTTCTTGGCAATTGTTGTTTATTCTGGAGAATTGCCTCTACTCTAATATTCCAAATTAATGAAAGCCAAGCAATTTTGAAGATAATTATTATTGTCAGGTTAGATCGAACCTATTGGTATAATCATTTGTGCGAAGCATCGGGAATAATGGAATAGCCAAGACAGGAACTACCATTTAACCTTTCTAATCTGGGAAATTCTCACTCCAAACTTTCCATTTGCCGTAATCAAGCTTCCCTGAATCATTTCTTGTCACTTTTATAGCCACAAACATTGTCAGAACATCTGAGTTTGGAGTAGAATCAGTAAAATCACGACTTGAAGCATTCATGATGAAAACGTCGATTTGAAGCCACTATTACATTTTTGACAGTCCCCAAGTTGACCATTTGACCTATTTCGTGATCTGGCTAAGTGGGTTTATTATCAAGTGTATGTTGTATGAAGATAATTTGTAGCAGTGTATAGGGCTTGTACATGTACTTAAAATGAAAATAATAAAAATTCTTCTGAGCTTTTATTTGAGTGTTTCCTTCGGACTCTTCTTTACTACAGTTGATCTGTTCTCCTGAATATATTTCTCTTGGAATAACTAGACCTTGCTTTTGTGATTATCGAACAGTTTTCAATATGTATAATTTATGCTCACTAACTAAAGAAAAAGGAAGTGATACACTATATTGTTTCTATATATCCTATACTTCATGAAAATTCATGTTGCAGTTTTGAAAAATAGGTCAAACGGTCAATTTGAGGTCAAAGTTTGGTCCATTTGTTGTCTTTTTTCCATACAGATTTGACAATAACTCGTTTGATCATTGGTTTAAATACAAATTTTGTATTCGTATAAATACAATTCAAAGTTGATACAATTCGACTAGCAGTCATGTAAGACCATGTCACCGATGGAGCATTAATGAGACAAGTGTGGTATTCACTCTATTCTCACAATGATCCGATTGTTCACCTCAAATTCACACTTGACCTATTTATTTGTAAATGCATTTCTTTGATTTGTCTAAATACAAACTCAGTTCAAGACACTGTAACCAGGGAAGCAATCCGAAACAAAAAGCGAATTTTGGGGGTCATTTTAACCATATTTGATCTTTTGACCGTTTGACCTATTTTTCAAAATTGCAACATGGTTTTCCATGACGTGTAGGATATATGAACGATATAGTGTATCACTTGTGCTGGTATCTAATTCCTCTTAAGCCGGTGCTAGGGGCCGTATGGATACTTCACAGCCTCAACATGAACAACTGCAATAAAAGCGCAGCTGAAGTACTAAGGCTACCTCCGAGAATCCACCGTATTCTCGGGTCTGAATGTTACGTGCCGAGGGATGCTTTCCTGTAGAGTCATATGGTTGCTTTTCAGTCGCCAGACGTCGTCAATCTTTCCACCTCTAGCATATCGCTCCAATATACAACATTTGTCTGTTTATAGCTGTAACTTCTCGACACGTGGTCGCGTACCTTTTCTGTATATGCGGACTGGGCGTTATTGGAGGGTTATGAGTGGAGTCGGCACGGTTGCAGATCTTGGAAGTCGTTAAAATATATATGCGGTCCAAATGGTTCATAGATTTGTTCGTATCCACAAACATTTCTCTGAAATATTTCATTTCTTGCACCTTTTTGGATAAATTTGATGAATATATATATCTTTTATCCCAAGAATTGTCCCACGACGTATTGCCTGTATAAGTATCCTTATGTTGTGCTAAATATGCAGGAGATAAGCTGTCTTTGTCCAATGGCATGTCTTATTAGTCAGACTTATATTGAACCATGTGCAGATGTACGCTATGTTCATTACTGATCCAGTAAACCTTAATTAGGTGCCCCGATGTGAGCTAATACTGAACCCCATTTCCCCATCGCCCAATCTACATCGCTGCCCAAATACCCATGCACTGATTTTAACCGAAATCCTCTCCATCAAAACAAAAGACTAGCATGATTTGTCAGTTGTCATTTTAGAGTAAGAGCAAATGCACGGACTATTACACTTATCTACATCTGTCGATCGATTTATCATAATCGTGTGGCTCTCGAGTTCTATATCAATCGAACTTTTTATTCTTTATCTATTTTTTCATTAGATAAACGTTCAAATTCGACGAAGATCACTATGTTGCTGTTTAAATACATAATTCTGGTGGAAAATGTTGTAGTTGGGGAGACTTAGTTGTCTTGGATTAAGAGCAAACTGAAAGAATCCACCCCTATGGGCCCTCTCCAATATGAACACGAGGAAAAACAGCAATAATGCGTGTCAGACCCCATAAATATATAATCCTCTTTTGAAAGTCCGATGTGAGTTTTCTTCAAAATTATCCAATTTAATAAAACCCATTAAGATAATTGCGGTAATTCCTTTCTCGACTCCAATCCCTGCTAAATGTTCCATACTTTTTATGCCTTAATAAGATTTAAGAAGGATCAAGAAAACGGTTGAATCGATTGCTCGTTTAATGGTATAGGAAAAAGACTTTTCTTTAATGCAGAGCAGCATGAATGTCATTATCGGTAGACAGTTTTTCGTCAGTATCTATAGCAACAATCATATTTCATCCATTTGCGGAAATGTCGGGCAAGCAAAACTTGCATCTCGATTTTTGTGGCTAAAATAAAACTTCTACTCTGCAGATATAACATATAAAATATCATGGTATATTGAAGAGCTGCACCAATGAATGCATCACAATGTTACTACTGTTATTCAAATAACGTTGAATAGATTAAATTAATTAATGAAGGATTTCGCCAAATTAACCATAATTTTCTTGATTCAAACCTGTCAAACCATCATTCTTGATTCAAACCTGTCAAACCATCATTCTTGATTCAAACCTGTCAAACCATCATTTCCATTCAAGGTATTTGCACATATAACTATTCAGTGTGCGAAATAAATGGCACATTTGGGTTATCAGAAACATCAACACTATGATGTTCGAATACTGTATTTGACAATAAAAAATGGTCAACTTGATTATGTACATTTTGGGAGTTTTAAATTTAGCCATGCACTAAAATTAAGTGAGTTTGAAAAAATAGTTTTTGAAAATTAGCAATACAGCTCGATTTAATTGTACAGACTTTTGAAGAACGTTTGTTGTCATGAACACACACTGCTAAGTATGAACACAGGCTATCATGGACACTCTCGCTCGTAATTAGTAACTTGTAATTAGTTCGTCATAATAAAGTGCCAATGGAATTTCTGAAAATGTTGAAATAAATTATTTTGAAACTAATTTATCTATAGATGCTGCCTGAACAAATTGTTATTACCCAAGTGATTGACAAGATCGCAGTGAAGATTTTCAGTCAACAGCACGAGTAAATATGTTCTCCGGACTCATACGTTATTAACGTTGTGATTTTCACCTAAACATCTTCAACAGAGTAACAAAAGAAAAAGAAATGACAGTGATCAAGAACCACAATTGTCGGTACATCATCTGCTCCTACCAAGCCACTATACTATATACCGTCTGTTTTGTTTATTATTATTTATTTTTATTTTTTTTTATTTTTTTGTTTTTGTGTAAGATGTTTTAGGTGGAGTTAATATGTATATGCTATTAAGTACGGTACTAAATCCGAGAACAGATTTTCTCAACTGGTTGATGACTGACAATCTTCACAACGATCTTATCAAACTACTGCGATAATAACAGTCAAGGCGCTATATATAAATTAATTTTAAAGTAATTTAAAATTAATTTCACTTTATTATGACGAATAATTACAATATCTTCTTTGCAAATCCATGACAGTTGTGTGTTCATGAAAGCAGAGGTTATTCACAAGTCTATGAATCTGAGTAATGAACTAAGCAGTATACATATAATTTTCAAACACTATTGCTTGGTAAGATCTCTATATATAAATAATTAATATGATAATACACTTTTGAATTTAATGGTCAGTATAAAACTACAATATTGGTTTTAACTCGGTTTCGTCTTTAATTCGCCTAATAATTTTTTTTTTAACTCTCAAATATATTTAAATGCATCTACAATTTATAGGTCGTCCACAAAAGAATTTCCGCATCAATAATCGGAGGATATTTTTCGTTCGACGGTTAACATCAATTCCAAATACGCATAAACTGAAAATCTTAAAATAAAAATGGGGTGGTCCATATCGAATTTCACTCATTCTTGACAATGTGATAGTGTCACATTCTTTAATACCATAATGATAAATGCTAATACTGGGTGTAAAAGATTAGAAATACTATGTCCAGTTTCACCTTTTTTCTGGATAAAAACTGGCAATATCAATTGCTTCATTCATTTTAACGCAATGACCAATCGTAATAATTGTAATTGTACAAGATAATTAATGTAATCCTCGGGAGATTAGTTTTGACTAATTTGCACGGGTATTTCTAATTAATCAATATTTTTTATAATTTTATTTGCGTTTCAAACTGTAGATTCTTACCAGTCTGAGCCAAATGTTCGTCTTCATTATCTGAGATGTGGACGCCATCTGTCAAGTTTTCCGTCCTACTCTTGACCTCGTTGGAAGGACTGTCCCTCGTGTTCTCATTAAATCCATTATGAGACAAAACAGTGTTCGGTTTCCTTAAAAATATGGGAAAACCTCGGAACTTACATGGATTTAAAATGTCAGCCACAGAAAAGGAGGTGGGCTGTTTTCCTTCTAACGGCGGGACATCCGATGGTGATGCTCGCTCGTGTTGTTCGGGAACCTTGCTAATTGCTGCATTTGATTTGCCGGTGTCCGTTTCTCGCTCGAGGGCGGAATTTGATCGGGAATCGCTGTCCGTTAGAGTGTTTTCTGCCCTCATCGTTTCCGATGTAGCAGACATGTCTTGTCAATTCTCTCGCCGTTCTGTGATTTCTACCACACACGGGATGATAACGTTTTCCCCTTTTCTTCCGGTTAGCTCAATAATTCCACCAATTGTTTTAAAACATTACGCCCGTAGGCTGAAAATATCTCCATTCCATCAAAGCAGACGACAGTTTGTAGCCCGATGTTCCTTCCAGCAATGAGCAATAATTGTCCTAGAATTTCTACCTGTGTTCCAGCGAGGCAGGAATCCTAATAATGACTCGCTGGCTTTGGGGGAGGCAGATTGTGAACGAGGGCTGAGTGTATGTTGAAGGAGCTCTCTCCACCCGTCTTTCTCTATTCCTTCTTATTTTACAGCAGTCTATAACATGTTTTACGAG
The DNA here is from genome assembly GCA_036873755.1 of Hanleya hanleyi. Taxonomy (NCBI): domain Eukaryota; kingdom Metazoa; phylum Mollusca; class Polyplacophora; order Lepidopleurida; family Hanleyidae; genus Hanleya; species Hanleya hanleyi. The sequence continues at coordinate 35,913 of JAVTVY010025167.1, read as the reverse complement.
CATACAATTTCGACATTTTTTCATCTAAACGAATGAATAGCCGGTGAAAGTTTTGTGTACCTTGATGGTGAAAAACACACAAATTTTCTCATTCGCCTCTTTTCAGGTCGTTTTCACTTCTTGTCAAGTTGGTTGTGCCGGAGGTCTACTGTCACCGCTAAATTATAAACTTTCTGGGGAGCGACTTGTTTGAGTCTGACTCCATTGCGGCCAATTATATTTCATGGAGTGTTTTGACGCTGGGCTTCTTTCAATATTCCAGCCCCGGAATCATACAATATAAATAGCGAGTCGACCTTTTTCTTAATATTGGGGCGGGAAGCATAGAAATTAGCCCTTTATTGAGCCGAATTGACAAGATCTAATTGGTTCTGGTCGCAGACTGATGAGTTTAGATAAAGCTGATTCATATAGCCTGTTTGGACTCAAAGGAAATAGACGGGGTCGATGGAACAGGCCTTGCCCCTTTATCGGATCTCCGCTTCGATCACACGCCAGCAGAGTTAATGAAGCGCTCTCAACTCTATTCCTTACAACATCTAACCATTGATAGCTGTTTTCACACCTAGCATAAAAAAATATACATGTTGAATAGTATTTTTTCATTATGTTCTATAATAAAAGGGTATTTAAGCCTCACACGGACTGTTTAAACTAACAAACACAATACTACAGAGAAACGGAGGTGTATAGACAAAGTGCAGGCTAATCAAACACGCCAACAAAGAAAATCATGAAGATCAAATGTATTATAGGTCAGACGAGCGTGCGAATTATTCTGAAGAATTAGAGTAAATCTTTCCATCTTTCAACCGTAATCGAAGAACGAATGGCGTTTTATTCTATCCTTGTCTAGGGATTTTCGTGGCCAGTTTGGGAGATTTTCAACTAACGCTCATATGGAGCTTTTCAAATGTTTGTCATAGCCATGTTTGCCGTTTCACTGTGCTATAGCAGATGCCCCGTTCACGATCTTTTCTTCCCGACATGTCCAACGATAAAATCTCAAATTCAATCGTAACTTGTTTTCCAACACTAAAATGATTGTCGGCGATTTGTTGGCTAGTTACTTTGCGCGGCCACGAATTGTCGTGTACACATCTCAACCCGGGGTCACCTTTGATGTTCGAGCGGTTGGGTGCATCCGATACACGACCTATTAGCAGGTATATTACACGTATGCCTTGGGAAGAACAGCGCGACGATAAATACTTTGAACTACAATATAAGGTAGGAAAATGTAATGCTCAAAATGATTATCGCTGTTATTCAAAGTTTAGATCCGAAACGTGCGGCTCAAAATTATCCTTGCACCCTAAATAACTAATCATTCGAGTACACACATTCAACTGCTTAAGAGAGCGTTCCTGTGAATAGTTTTTCCTTGATCGCCATTTCCCACTGTTTCGATCGCAAAACGATTGGTCATAAAGCGATCGAGAATATCCAGAGAGAAAAAAAAAACGTCAAAAAAATTTAAAATGCGATGTCGTCATATAGCAACATATACATTCTGTTACGTTTTGGTTTTTTAATCGTTGAACGTATACGTGCCGTTCTTGACGTTGTGTCGCCAATCGCAAGGCAATGGCTTCAATCGCGAGGCAATGGCTTTCTTTTAATCTCGACGAAAAAAGAGGTGGATTGATAGGACAGTCCTGAAGTGTTTGGCGATGTACGCCGCTGTTTCACACATAGTTCCGCGAATGGAAAACTACTGTTAACGAGGTAAAGAGTATAATGTTGCATTTGTCAGTACAAGACCCGTACTTGGGAAATACATCAATAATCCGGAGGTGTACTATTTGCCATCTACAGTTAGCGACGATATTACATCGCATTCAATAATATCATCGTTTTCGAATGGTTTTCTGTCGTTTACTTTGTTTGAAACTCGACTGAATCGCGATGTTCTCTATCATTGGTGGACATTAATCGCGATGTTCTCTATCATTGGTGGACATTTTCTCGTTTTCGAACAAAAGAACAACCTTTGGTACAGAGCAATCACTAACCTTTGGTACAGAGCAATCACTAACCTTTGGTACAGAGCAATCACTAACCTTTGGTACAGAGCAATCACTAGTTGATCGTTTATTGGTACAGAGCAATCACTAACCTTTGGTACAGAGCAATCACTAGTTGATCGTTTATTGGTACAGAGCAATCACTAACCTTTGGTACAGAGCAATCACTAACCTTTGGTACAGAGCAATCACTAGTTGATCGTTTATTGGTACAGAGCAATCACTAACCTTTGGTACAGAGCAATCACAAGTTGATCGTTTATTGGTACAGAGCAATCACTAACCTTTGGTACAGAGCAATCACTAGTTGATCGTTTATTGGTACAGAGCAATCACTAGTTGATCGTTTATTGGTACAGAGCAATCACTAGTTGATCGTTTATTGGTACAGAGCAATCACTAGTTGATCGTTTATTTTGTGAAAAAAAGCATTCCCACTCGACTTCGCGAAACAATTGACAGAGATCGCGATTGAATCTGAAACGATCTTTTGAAACGTTCCTAAATTATATATAATTGTCAATTTCATTATCATATAATGAAGGATAATTTCCCAAAGTTTAGCTTTTGCACTCATTGGGTATATGGGTGAAAGCTCAAATTATGAGAGAAACCAATTATCAAGATGACACCCCTACGTTGTCATTACACAGTATCTGTCTTCTGTTCAATTGACTTAAAACACGAGACGAAATTTAATGTGGAGAGAAAATATAAATTGATACCTGTGTTATTTACCCAGGTTGTTGAAAACACGGGCAAAGACTGTCGTATTATATAGAGCACGCTCCGACAACCTGGGAAAGGCCTCGGTCTAAAATAGCTCACTTTTGTCGAGAATAATGAAAAATAAATTCGCCCAATTTTGTCAACACTGGCTCAACAATTCGGTGTCGTCGGTGACTCTTACAGATAATATACGTTACCATTGTTACAATTTTCTCCTCTGTTAGAAAGTTTCTAAGGAGGGAGACGGCGGACCACAGGTACGAGTCCTAGCTCGAAAACATATAGAATTGATAGTCCGTATATTAAGTTACTTCCGAGGTCTCAACTCTATGTTAATTGGCCTGATACACTCCGCGTTTCTTCCTCGTCGAAATGACAAGACTTTGCAATATAGTAATAATTTATAGAATTATTTACACAACAAAACACGATAATATTACCGACATGCATCCTGTATATTTTACAATTAACGAGCACCTCGGTAGTATCATCTTAATTCGTATAACAGTCGACGTGCTATACCAGCACCGCGTTGTCTCAATGCCATACTCAAATATACTAAGTATCACATTTGTATATCATGCCCAATACACTGTTACAAGTATCACATTTGTATATCATACCCAATACACTGTTACAAGTATCCCATTTGTATATCATACCCAATACACTTTTACCAGTATCACATTTGTATATCATACCCAATACACTGTTACCAGTATCACATTTGTATATCATACCCAATACACCGTTACAAGTATCACATTTGTATATCATACCCAATACACTGTTACCAGTATCACATTTGTATATCATACCCAATACACTGTTACCAGTATCACATTTGTATATCATACCCAATACACTGTTACCAGTATCACATTTGTATATCATACCCAATACACCGTTACAAGTATCACATTTGTATATCATACCCAATACACTGTTACCAGTATCACATTTGTATATCATACCCAATACACTGTTACCAGTATCACATTTGTATATCATACCCAATACACTGTTACCAGTATCACATTTGTATATCATACCCAATACACTGTTACCAGTGTCACATTTGTATATCATACCCAATACACTGTTACCAGTGTCACATTTGTATATCATACCCAATACACCGTTACAAGTATCACATTTGTATATCATACCCAATACACTGTTACCAGTATCACATTTGTATATCATACCCAATACACTGTTACCAGTGTCACATTTGTATATCATACCCAATACACTGCTACAAGTATCACATTTGTATATCATACCCAATACACTGTTACAAGTATCACATTTGTATATCATACCCAATACACTGTTACCAGTATCACATTTGTATATCATACCCAATACACTGTTACCAGTATCACATTTGTATATCATACCCAATACACTGTTACCAGTGTCACATTTGTATATCATACCCAATACACTGTTACAAGTATCACATTTGTATATCATACCCAATACACTGTTACAAGTATTACATTTGTATATCATACCCAATACACTGTTACCAGTATCACATTTGTATATCATACCCAATACACTGTTACAAGTATCACATTTGTATATCATACCCAATACACTGTTACCAGTATCACATTTGTATATCATACCCAATACACTGTTACAAGTATCTCATTTGTATATCATACCCAATACACTGTTACAAGTGTCACATTTGTATATCATACCCAATACACAGTTACAAGTATCACATTTGTATATCATACCCAATACACTGTCACCAGTGTCACATTTGTATATCATACCCAATACACTGTTACCCAAGTATCACATTTGTATATCATACCCAATACACTGTTACCAGTATCACATTTGTATATCATACCCAATACACTGTTACAAGTATCACATTTGTATATCATACCCAATACACTGTTACAAGTATCACATTTGTATATCATACCCAATACACTGTTACAAGTATCACATTTGTATATCATACCCAATACACTGTTACAAGTATCACATTTGTATATCATACCCAATACACTGTTACCAGTATCACATTTATATATCATACACACTGTTACAAGTATCACATTTGTATATCATACTCAATACACTGTTACCAGTATCACATTTGTATATCATACCCAATACACTGTTACCAGTATCACATTTGTATATCATACCCAATACACTGTTACCAGTATCACATTTGTATATCATACCCAATACACTTTTACCAGTATCACATTTGTATATCATATCCCATACACTGTTACAAGTATCACATTTGTATATCATACCCAATGCACTGTTACAAGTATCACATTTGTATATCATACCCAATACACTGTTACAAGTATCACATGTATATCATACCCAATACACTGTTACAAGTATCACATTTGTGTATCATGCCCAATACACTGTTACAAGTATCACATTTGTATATCATACCCAATGCACTGTTACAAGTATCACATTTGTATATCATACCCAATACACTGTTACAAGTATCACATTTGTATATCATACCCAATACACTGTTACAAGTATCACATGTTTATATCATACTCAATACACTGTTACAAGTATCGCGTTGTCCCATACCCTGTGAAGTGCTACAACTATCGCATTGTACCATTCCAAATGAACTATATTTTCGCGTTATCCTTTTGCAAATAAACGTCTATACATATCGACGTGTTGTCCTATTACAAATGATCACCTCTATATCCCAATTCGGAAAGCTTTTTATCTCCATTGCTCCACCAGGGGCGTATTGGTGCAAAGAACTTCCGGTGGGTACCAAAGGCCCTCACAATTAGTTTTAGTAATGAAATAGTCTATTTTTCAAGAAAATTATCTTTATAATGTACAGGTATACAAGATCTATTGGTTCATGTAGAAAATATAAACAAAATAATTTTTCAAACAAATATTCTTGAATAGTTGATCAATATCTTATTCACAATAATTGCGGGTGCCTTTGGTAAAAGTGAAACCGAGGCGACTACTTCCCGGAAGCAGCTTCTAATACCTCTAATCTTAAAGAGCGGCAGTTATTCAGGGGGAGATCAGACACTTTCCGGAAAGGGTTATATCCACGTGTTGTCGTATTGCAATTGAACACCTATGGCATCGTGTTTCCTATTACAAATGAAAACCTAAAGTGTTGTCCTATTGCTAATGAATTACTATAAGTATCGCGTTGTCCCCAGGCAATCAAAACGTTAGAATTCCAGACGTCAGAGCCGACATTCAATATTCATCCGTCCTTCATAAAAGACTTTCCACGTCAATAATCGAAATATTTCTTCTCATACAACAGTTAGCATCAATTCCATATTCGCGGGAAATTACTGCCATATTCAATTAATGCCATACTCAAGTAATGCCATGCACGATTTACGAAACGTAGCGCCAGAGATCCTGCACGCCACCATCGTATTTTGCCGTCATTGTACGATATTTATCATACAATTAGAATGGAGACGTTTGATAGCCTTGATTGATAAGTTTCTACATTAATGTTCTGTGGCGTTGATTGTAATCGTAACATTGCACAGGATCCAGCAAATGCTACCAGGCGAGAGATATAGCCTGAGCTAGCGAGCTCTAGAGCTAGCGTATCTAATTCCGCATAATCCGGTGCTAGGGACCGTGTGGATATTTCAGAGTCTTCACATGAACACCTGCAATAAAAGCGCGGCTGAGATACCAAGGATACGTCTGAGAATCCACTGTATTCTCAGGTCTGAATGTGAGATGCCGAGCGAGGCTTTCCTGTAGAGTCATATGGTTGCTCTTTAGTCGCCAGACGTCGTCAATTTTTCCCTTCTCTTGCATATAGCTCCAATTTATTACCTGTATATGGCAGGATTCTGCTGGTGTACTGTTAGCCCTCTGCACATGTCACTCGACAAATATATGTAGGTTTATTGTTTTGGTGGGAAATTTAGACCGTACGAAATCGAGCATTACAGGTCAGTTTTTCTTGGTATTCTTGCATTTACCAGGTTTACCCTATGTCGAGAAGTTTATTCCATCAGACGTCCTCGATGTTCATTCATCAACATCAGATGAGTTATTTCTTTGAGTTTATCTGTCATCACAGCTTAAGCCGGTGCTAGGGTATGTGAATACTTCATGTCTCCACGTGAACAACTGCAATAAAAGCGCGGCTAAGATACTAAGGCTATACGTCCGAGAATCCTCCGTATTCTCGGGTCTGAATGTGAGGTGCCGAGGGAAACTTTCCTGCATAGTCATATGGTTGCTCTTTAGTTGCCAGACGTCGTCAATTTTTCCCACCTCTTGCATATCGCTGCAGTACTCATTTTTATAGTCCATGCATTGTTTGCACTTTGGTACAATGGACAAGGACAGGCATAGGAATGTCGGATTAGACGCTTGCTGGACTGATCATCTATTCGATGACTGTGCTGTCTCGTTACTGCTGAACCGTCACGACTCAAGTACCGTCGTTTTGCCATGCAAGTCCCCCAAACACTTTGGCACTGTACAAGAACCATGTTATTCCATTCCAAGTTTCGTCAAGGGCAAGCGGTCAGTAGCTGTCAGATGTGTGGGGAAGTCCTGGTGTACATAGTAGTTATTCTGAAATTCTTTGTGAGTCATTTCCACAGAGAACGAGTCGTAGTCGGGCTTTGATTGTGGCTCATCATATGACGGTCATGGAGATTAAACCAAATTCTTTTCTCTAACCCACAACAAGGCATATTAACAAAATTCCGCCACACTATGCGAATGCATTTATAACCAGTGTGTGATATCTGAAGGCAGACCTTAAACAAAACAGGAAATTAAGGCACATTTAATGATAGCCTTGTGAATGAAATAATACAGCATGGTCAATGTAAAAAATTGGTACGTTGCCTAACGTCATCGTAACGTCACATGGCCAATGACGTCGTTTCGCACCTTTTGCGGTTAGAGAGTTCCATCTTGGGACTGTCCTTTAGAAATCATGGTGTTTAATCTAGACTGGCCGTGATTTCTTTCAGATGCAGTGGGACGGATAAATGTGAGATCGTCCATATAAATTTGGATGGAAATAAACTGACTTTATGTAACTGACTTTAAGTATCGAGCTGTTGTATAACCACTGAATAACAGACAACCCAACACCAACAAATAGTACGAGTATGGTGTCATGGTATTGCAGTATAAAATTAGACACTGAAGATAGTTCTAGAATAATAGAGCTGATGTAAACTTGTTTACATCCTGTTCTGTGGTTATACTCATAGAAGTCGTGACCGATTTATCGCAAGTAAATGTCGACGATAATTGCAAATGGCCGATACACGGAGAGACCCGTATGACGGGAGTAATTGGGTCACAGCGCCATCTACACATAGGCTGTTATGATATTGTAATTTACTATTATTGGACCGTCGATGTTTCTGGAATGATAGAGCTACATACTGTTTTGTGGGTTATTCATTTCGAGCTGTTGTGATTGTATCTGAGTTAGATCATACGTCAATGCTGTGCTGGTGGAAGCTTCTTGATTTGGTAAAATGTACTGAAATGCCACATAGAGTATAAATAGCCCGACAATTAGTCATGTGGGTGCATTAGATTATGTTACTATCTAGATATTACCTTTGCCCGAGATTACTGACTGTTGGATTACTCCTGTGTTTTGACCGCTGTGTTATCTAAGTGATTGAACTGTCGGAGATTGGACCCTTTGCTGGAACAGTAAACGGCTGAGCGGTGTTGGACTATCAAAATACAGGAACGCGATTTCTGCGGTCGGCACGGACTGTATAGAGATTTGCACGTTAGTACGGACTGTGAAAGATACATTAGCATTGAAAAGTAAGACTATATTTCATATTTGTTTGTTAAGTTGACCTTACTTAATTTGTATATGATTTTAGTATTATAAATAAATATTTGATTGTTAATCCATGACATCACAAAAGTTTTCTGTTGCGTTTTTTCTATTATCGTTTATGACGTAACAATGGGTTCACTAAAAATTGCCATGAAATTGTTGCGAATACGGCGTTGTCGTATTGTCATTGTCATCCGTACCGCGTCCCTCCTTGCCTTTGAACTTTTTTATAAATTTATCTTCCTGCCCCATTGCTGCAAGTAATACATCGTATATTGTCATGTACAATGTATCATTTTGTACTGCTATACGATACCATATGCTGCTTCATCATCGTCTAACTTCGCCTGAGTATCGCGATGTCCCGGTTTGCAAATGAACGGCACGCTAATCCATTCTTATTTAACTGCCACAATTAGAGAACAAACAACATGAACATCTACAACAAAGTGCAACTAATACAGTTGTTATCGCTGCCATTGAACTGAATAACGCATAACGTTTGTTTCATTAACACTGAACTACGTACGCTTGTTTTTGTTGTCATTTAATCTGTGCAAGTATCGCGTTGTCCAATTGCGAGTACATTACTCAGTACTGTGAGTACAATTGTGAGTACTTTACTCAGTACTGTGACCAGTACGGTATCTGTACGTCCTTATCGAACTCTTCAACCCGTGCCATGATCATTTTGCCGTTTTCATTGGCCAGTAATACATGTACCACGATCGATGGATTGTCATTGGGCATCTTTTGTTGTGGTTCCGCGTTAAGTTGCCACGAAATCTCTTTAAGGTGATACGAGTATGTAAATCGCTAGAACATTCTGCGGAAAGCGATTGATTTCATCAAGTTATATCGTTATTTCCATATTAGCAGCACTTGGACAAAAGTGATCTTGTCGTTTTCTATGGGGGCCCGCCAGAATTTGATTGAGTTGGCAGCGAGGAAAAAAATATTGCTGTAGGAAAGGAAAGAGAAAAAATAAATGAAAGGACTGTAGTGAAGGAAAATATAATGGAAGAGATTCTCAATTGTGTGAAATGACACAAATACTATGAAGATTCCGTTCGATATTCAGCCTTGAGGTTGGATCCGATTTTTCTCGATTTGGGCGAAATCCCACACAAGAGGATACCGGGACGTTGATCCCCAAACCTAGCTCCTTAGTCAGATCGTCCACCCGTAAGTCGCCTTCCACTCAAACTCATTCATTCGTGTACAATATCCATCAGAAATGTCAGTTGGCCTATCTTAGCGTGAAAGTCGGCGTTTTCATGAAAGTATCGAATTTAGAATCAATTTCCACTACAATCGTAGCTTAATAAGTTCTATTAAGGAGTCATTGGAGCGACGGTGAGGGATATAAAGGGGGTCTGTATTGTTGTTGAGGGCGAACACAGATTGTGGATCAGAACTGAGGATCCGGCTTTAAGGAAGTAATGAGCGAATTAAGGATGATCGCAAGACAAGATGTCCCCGCTGTGAGACCACCGCTAAGTACGTCCTGGCTAATTTACCTTCTAACTTTCCAGACGTCTCCATCCGGAAGCGCCGTTTTAACCGGTGATAGTCACCTCTCAAAGAAGCAGGACGAACAACAAAAACAATCCCCTCCCAAAAATATTGAAGGATATTGGCTCCTAATTAAAATTAATTCTGTAAGGTTAAGTTTACTCTCTCTTGCCGTACAATAATTACTCGAAAATGGATGGCACGTGGTGTATCACCGCCTCCCTGACTCGTGTGGTTGGTTCCTGTGACACTCTGGGGCCGGTCGGCTATTCTGATGATGCCCTCACTAACTCAAGCCGCTCACCAATTATGAAAATTAATAGCCGTGATCGTAAATGGCCGATTAGGGCACATCGGCGACTCAATTTGATGCCATGGCCGCTATTATACCAGCCTATTTCTCTCGCTATATCTCCAGATAAGGATTCTATGCATATTAAACTCCAATCTTCGCCGGGAGCTCGTCCAAGTGTTTCTCCTATGTAGACGTCTAGAAATGGCTTTATCCAAATCATATTTTCTGTGCAGATGGTCGGAGCAAGGAACTGCATTATGGGTTCCTTTATCGCCAAACTACCCAATTAAAATGGGGGCATTTTACGCAGTTGCACTGAGTCGAAGGAGAGAAGCTGAGGTCTTCGGCTCAACAACCTATTTGAAGTTAATTACCAAGCGCGTTATCGCACAGGCTATGATTTGGGGAAAATGATTCTATGAACTGCTCGGTGCACTCAATAAATATCTCTTTTACCTTATCAGGAGTACAATCCATGTTTCTCAGATATAAATCCGATTTATTCTGAACGGGACGAATTCTGTCTGAATCAGGAGAGCCATTTTCTCCAGCTTTGTTTCTCGCCCTGATTCCCCGAGCTCCCCTCGCCAGCTATATCAACATACAATCTCTCGCCGACTGATGTTTCATCGAGAAAAACGATGGGGGAAGAAGAAGTTAAAATACACAATCAATCAAGTTTAGCAGATATCATGAAAACTTGAGTCAGAATTGACGAGAATCAGTTAACTACTTGAGGTACGGTAATTGCTTATTTGACTCATATTAGTTCTAACATATTACCGACCAGTAAAGGCACTCCATTACAACGCAGACGGATTGGGAACTGAGCCTACATACGTAATATGCCATCACCGTACATGTTTTGCGGGCAAACATGAACGTCCTCCGTTCAGAATAAAATAAGAATGAAGTTATTTATTCAACGAATCTGTGAAACAGAATATGCACAGTGCGGAGTTTGAAGGAATAAGTTGTGACATGCAATCGCCCAATCAAAACTACTTCTGTTATAGGCCTACACCGGAAGTGCACAGGCAAGTTCACGGAGTTTATTACACGAGTTGGTGTATTATTGACCATATTCCCCAAACACATTAATGCAGAGATTATATATACTGGAAAATCATTGCCGAATCTTACAAATTCCGGCAAACTGTTTTATTCCGCTTTTTCGAGTCTAAGCTTTAAGTTGTACGAATTTATGTTACATCTTTAACATAAAGCAAATTGGACCAAACTGATACAATTGGCTGTGAAATCGTTCTTGGTAAAGCCCGATGGGATTTTGATCTTGCTCACAGTATTTGGATATAGGTGAAGACTTGAGAAGATGCAATAATTTTTATTGGAGAATAGATAGATTATATGTTGCTCATGTCATTACTATATTGTCGCAGTTTATTACATGTGTACCCTTTCGTTACATCGTCGCCTTCTGATGAGCTGTCTCGAAACTTTTCACAAGCAACAGCTGTAATTGTTGACCGTCCCTGATCTAGCATTGGAGATTGACTATCACGTTTGGTGAAATTAACTCGAGACGTGACTCGATCTCATTAACGTCTCTCGTTATCCGACATTTAAGAGAATTATCAGTTAAAATTAGAACAGATTACTAGTACTTTCATAGACTACTACAAAACATTGTTAATCCTCACAGTAATCTGGTTGTTGAAATTATCCGCTCTACATAATTCAGTGGTTACGGATTTTCACGTTAGCAGATGGATAATCTCTGTGTAGGATAATCTCTGTGTAGGATAATCTCTATGTAGGATGGATAATGACACAAATACTATGAAGATTCCGTTCGATATTCAGCCTTGAGGTTGGATCCGATTTTTCCCGATTTGGGCGAAATCCCACACAAGGGGATACCGGAAAGTTGATCCCCAAACCTAGCTCCTTAGTCAGATCGTCCACCCGTAAGTCGCCTTCCACTCAAACTCATTCATTCGTGTACAATATCCATCAGAAATGTCAGTTGGCCTATCTTAGCGTGAAAGTCGGCGTTTTCATGAAAGTATCGAATTTAGAATCAATTTCCACTACAATCGTAGCTTAATAAGTTCTATTAAGGAGTCATTGGAGCGACGGTGAGGGATATAAAGGGGGTCTGTATTGTTGTTGAGGGCGAACACAGATTGTGGATCAGAACTGAGGATCCGGCTTTAAGGAAGTAATGAGCGAATTAAGGATGATCGGATGGATAATCTCTATGTAGGATAATTATCTATGTAGGATGGATAATCTCTATGAAGAATAATCTCTATGTAGGATGGATAATCTCTGTGTAGGATAATCTCTGTGTAGGATAATGTCTATGTAGGATGGATAATCTCTATGTAGGATAATCTCTATGTAGGATGGATAATCTCTATGAAGAATAATCTCTATGTAGGATGGATAATCTCTGTGTAGGATAATCTCTGTGTAGGATAATCTCTATGTAGGATGGATAATCTCTATGTAGGATGGATAATCTCTATGTAGGATGCCGCAAATGAAAAATATCTGGCTTACATGGATTCGAAGGAAACTACCGCTAGTTCAAGTGGGACATCATATTTAGAATTATACCTCTGTCACTTCGACTCTTCAATAGAGATTTAGATTTAGGAGAACCCCTTACTGGACAGTAATATCCCAACATGGCCTGCATATGGCTCATACATATCAGTTATAGAGCAATTTTGGGTGGAATTTTACACTTATGAGAACAAGTATAACATTTTACACCCAGCTATTTTGAAACATGCTATTTCATCTAAGATCGGGGCACCTCCACCCTGACCTCATTCTCGCAAGCTAGGATTGTTATCTCCTTGGGTGTATATCCTGCTCTTTGTGGCACAAAAAAATCCCTTCGGATCGACAATACCTTGGTATGCCTTTCCGTGAATAGGATGATTCAATATATATCCGCTGATATTGGGCAGAATAATATTCCATTTGGCCTCATCCTCTCAAGCCAGATCCCTTTCCGATATGATTTAAGCCTTTTTAGCACTTCGAATATATTCAGTTTGAGTTACATTATGAATCAGTTCCATGACTGGGACAACTTTATATATTTGCAGTTAATGACCAGTAGAACTAGAGTTGTTTTTATTCCCCTCTCCCATCCTTACATACCAGAAACTTTAATCTTCGTGTGCATTCACGAATCCAGTCTTAGGAAGCACACGAGAAAAACCATCAAATTGATAGTTCAGATTTTCCGAGGCAACTTGGTTAACTCTCCAATATTTGAATACAAAGCAATTACTGTCCAGCTTATAACTGAAATGGAAAATCAAAGAGAAATGGGCGAGAGATTAGTCGTAGATAATTGACAGATACAAGGGCATTGACTTTTGCATATCATTAAATCACGTGACAGTAAGTTACCTTTGACTCTGCGCATGCACAGAACTATTACTGGAAACACCATTGTGCAGGGTCAAAGTTCACTTCCGGTCACGCGATTTAATGATATGCAAAGGTCAATGCGGTTGTATCTGGTGATTATCTACTAATGAGATATGTTGTTATCAACTTATTCTGAGAATTTTGTCATTAATTTCATTAGAATATATCTACTGGTTGCCGACATATTGCACTTCAAATATGCTTGAGTCTGGTGCAACTACAGATAATTAGATAGACAAATAATGGCATATCTTTTATTCTAAAATATGTTGAATTTTGATACTCGTGAACTCCACTAACATCGGATTCACAGCTTACAGTCGTATCACTTTTGTGACTTGGTCATCAGAAGTTTCAGAAATATGATTACCATGCATAGCAACCGATATCCAAGAATTTTATTTTTGGATTTTTTTTCCAGTAATTAAAGCTTCACAATCTGCGGAATTTCCAAGACAAAGCCCTTCCTAACTCGTTGCTATGGTAATCATATTTCTGAAAGTTTTGCAAATTTTTCCAACAACAAACTTTTATAATTTGCATAATGCTACAAATTAACAATGGTATACGTTTAAAAGAGATCAGACTGAATATTCCATTATAGATTTTGCTCATTAACTTAAGTTAGCTTGGTGACATCACCAAATCCGACATAAAATCCCAGAATATAACATTTGGATGTCCAACTCCAATATCTCCTTGACCGTCTGAAGTACTTACATGCGGTAAACGGCATATTACTATCTTACTGAGAATTGCGAGCATTTAAACGCAACATAATACGGCTGGTGAAAAAGATGCCGGCCTACTGACCCCAAGTGACCCCACAGGCATATATATTGACCCCCAAGTGACCCCACAGGCATATATACTGACTGCATAATTCTAAACACATCACAAGGACCCAAACTGATCCTTGTGATTTGTACCTCATCCACGCTTTCATGCCGACATCTTGAATGGCATGATCCAACGTACCCTAGCACCGGCTTGAGCGGTAATAGCTACAAATATTGAATTACAACACATATAAGGGAAGTGGGAAGAGGTGCCGACATACTGACTGCGTCACATGACTTCACAGAATAGTCTTCTGGTTAACCTATTCTAAAGCACATACCAAGAATCTAACGATTCGTGATATGTGTTGTATCTCAGGTACGGGAGATATTGAAAAGAGCGAGATATTGAAAAGTTATTTTTCTCAAACTTCTCTCAAACCCAAGGCCAATTGTGTTCACATTAAATTCAATTAAATATATTGAAATGATATGGTTTCAGCTTAGATGATATATAGAATGAGCAGCATGTCACAAAGGGTGAGATTCCGTTATCGTTCATATGTCAGCTGATGCATGAAGTGACAGATCTGTATGTAGATTCAGCCAATTCATATTGTATTAAAAATGCTATAGCAGCACTATTGCCAGAAAACAGTTTTTGCCTTGTAAAACGTATATTTTCTTATACCGTTAAACCGAGAGGAACGATATGAGAAAACTGTAACTCACAGATACTAAATACTATGACGCTTACAAGCAGTAATAAGATAGGGGTATAGACCCGGAAACCACATGGGTAGAGTGCTATTTCTTTTAACACCCGGGACCCCACCCCTATTCCTTTTCACACCAGGAACCCCACGGGCGCCCCCAGTAAGTGGCCTCTTATGACAAGCTCTCTGAGGAGCTGAGGCCTATTCTTACCTTGGCCTGGAATGTGCACAACGACACCCCAGGTCAATCCCCAGGAGCTCCACTGGGCGTACAGAAATGGGCGACTATATTGCAAGACATTCGGCTCACTGGTATTGTACATATATCATCTGAAAATTGGTCGGTATAAGTTCCACTCAAAGTTCTACAGGCACATTAGCGATTGCGCTAGATTCCCGAACCTCGATATATTGCAGTACAATAGCTGTATCTCAAAGCAAGCAAGATGGTCGGTGGTTTGTGGCCTTCAAGTAACTGCCTTTATACCTGCATGGTATCAAATGTATTTATGTTTTACATAGATTCTGATTCTGATAGTTTCGGTTTTGTGATTGTGGATCTCACATGCAATAATGGAACACAGTAATCAGGTGAACGTCCAAATTGACAATTTTACTTCATTGAATAACTATTTAATTGTTGAGCCATTCTTGAGGCAATGTGTGGCATGGAATCCTGCACAGGGAAATGGGTTAATATCATGAATATAGCTTTCGATGGTCGAATCCTTCGATTAGCCTCATCATCACTAAAGTATCGAGGGGAGAAAGTTGGCGCGGTTCCCCATGTATCAATCTAACCGTATATTGTATTTAACCCGGTAAACTAGGAAGAATGGGTGATATTGGCTAGACCGGATTGAGTATTTACTCGATACCCATTGAGCCGACAAATAGCTTCCGTCAATTTATTGTATGACTCCAACTTTTGGCGAAAAAGATTCAGCGGAGGAAAAGATTGAACATTCTTACATCATTCTCCCTGAACGATAAACCAATTACAGCGGCCGCAAGCTACAGCGATCGTAAGCCCGCGTTGATTGAATCGCTAAAGCCTCGCTATCCCATCTGTCACGGCTGATTGAACGCTAATTACGTCTAAATTATGTATCTTTTCCCGATCGATTCCCGTTATAACTGGGTACTGGTAAAGCGGCCTTGTCAGCTTCAATATTCGTACGGCTATTTTCTCGCCTAACACTCAATTGAGACTGTATTTAAGGGACACGGTGTGGGGGCCATGTCAAACGGGGGTACGCCCACGACCCATCCATCACCTCTGTAATAGCTAGTTTGTGGGCAAATTTCTCCAAAATTGCTCCGTTTTTCTACCATCTGTGATGGGAATTTACCTAATTAAGACTACCTCCCCGTGCAAATTGAGATCGGTTAAGCTTCTAAGATGTGACCATTCCTGCACAGGAATAATTTATAAAATCATCCAGACTGGAAACAATAATTTGTGACCACAGTCTGTGAACATTACCCCCAATAATATCATCAAACCTTGGAGAGACGCGTTAAACCGCCCGATGAAACGGATACTCCATAATTATAGACGTCTCACTTTCATGCGTTCAAATGCTGGAAATTTTCCGTTTCATTTCACTTACTTCATTAACAAAACCGTAGAGATGAATAAACGAGGACTAAAGATAGAGCAAAAACGCACACATACTAATTTGCTTTGTTGAAAACATTCGTTGTCTTCTTCTGGCAGTTTGCGTGGATAATGCTCTAATTATAAACCACATTAAGATAGCTCGCACATGTTCTCCGTCATTTCGGCCAAAAGTCACGTGCGCGTGTTGTTCATCACGTTGTTGACGATTAAAGGAATTACGAGTCGAATTATCAAGGATAAAACAGGGAGAATTTTGATAATACCTTCCGGCTGTTCATGAAAAGAAGGAATGTCCTAAGTTCTCGTGTTTCCCGAGAGAATACATGTTCACCGTGAAATGAGACAGGTGTAATTCTGAGTTGATGTACACCCTATAACTAACCTCGACATATGTTATTATATAACTCTATAACCTAGGAGTTAATGATTCGGCTAATATACTTTCCAAAGAATTTTAAACATTTTTTTTCCAGTATTTGTAGTTAATGCTCTTTAGATCGGAGTCGTATATCTAGACCTCTGATCATGATTTGTATTTCACACTAAGATATCATATATTTTATATTAGTGTTAAAATGGTAAAGTATTTATAAATTCTTATCTTTTCAGCGGTTAACAATTTTGGAGACATCTTGTCTTTAGTTGTAAAAGCTTTCCTGTATATGAGCTATATTAAGGGAAGCTCTGGCCGTGTAATCGAGGAGGAGTTTTATGTCTCATTTCATTTTTTCTCTTTTCTTTTCACTTTTTTTTTATTCGAATCAAGGAAACATATCCAGAATCTGTTATTCGTGTAATCTCTGTTCTATTACTACGATATTTTTTCAAATTATTTTAGAGTATATTTCAATATGTACAGGTGGTAATTAATGCGCTGTCGATTCTCTCGAAAGTTAACACTTTTTTTCAGCAAATTCCAAAAGTGTCAATTCACCGTTGAATAAAAAATAACCTATGAGAACCTAAAATTTCTTCTTCGAATTTAAGTTACATTTAGCCAGATTTTATTTCAATATTCATTTCCTGACGAAGGAAGTATAAGATATAACTGTTTGCTTCCCTGTATCATCATTACCCTTTGTAATTAAAGAATCGTCTTATTTATATTGCCTTGTATGATTATCCACAGATGAGAAAAATCGAAGAAATGTTTTAGCGTGCCAGGTCTAAATTAGGTAATTAGCAATGAACTTTAGTACGTATTTGTAAGTGCATTGCTAATCATTGAGGTCAGATTCTTTCAGGGGAAATTATTCCACTAATTCATGGCAATCTATGGAAATCAATTGTGCGTTCGATTGGTAAATACGATGAACAACAGAGATTTGTTTTTACGGCGGAAGTTGATTCCCCGAGGTAAAATGGGCACAAGTCAACTATGAGTCGCTTGAGGTTTGATTGCCACGACGTGCCAGAACAATTATTTTGAAGAAAAGCAAAAGAGACAGATTCTGACTGAAGAAATTCCCTTGAGCAGAGATCTAATAGCACGCTACACAGTGCATAGGATTACCAATTCCACGGTTCGTCTCCTTCGCAGAGGATTCCGTCTTATGCGGAGTATTTGGTCTGTCACCGATAGTAGTTGTACTTGGGGAATCTTTATCTAAAACACCAAAGAGGAATCTTCAGCCCCTCCTCCCCCTTCTTCTATATCAAAGTTGAGAGCGGAGATCTAAACAAACATTAGCGCCGATCGTCATGGCGGACAACAACATGCGGCACGAGTTGGAAAGGAGGAGGCGATTAATGGCGTGTCTACGGCTCGTGCACTTCTCTTATCTATCTCGTTCGCCCAAACGTCTAAATATTTGGGTCTTAATTAACGCATTACGGTCGTTCCTTTCGACACTGTCAAGTTAAGGGTTTAACGGGTCAGAGAGTCTTAAGTCAGCGCTGGACATAACTGTCCGGAGAAGCCTTCAGTTTCCCCCTCAACACATCGCCCACTACCCCCGGGCAATTTGTCTTCCCCTCCACATTTACCTCCATTTAGATTCTGTTAGCATTCCGAGCGGGGCTTTTGTCAACAGCCACAGAGCAATCAGTGTAAGTAGGTTTGGAGAGCTGAATTCTTGACTGTCTTCACCTTTAAGTTAACTTGCCCGTACGCCATCTAGCGGCCGAAATACTTAACCTTCCATATCTATGACCAGTGGACTTAAAAAAAAACTATAAATAAGTACGTGGTGTTTCAAAAATTAGGGTTACCAAATTTGATAGCTCGAGTATACTGATAGAGCGTTGGTTCTAGATTTGATTTCTAAAGTTTTTATTCGAAAATATCGCTTTGCGATTGTCGTAATCCACAACAATTCTGCATAACTTCGATATTTCTTTTCTGAAACGGTTTTGATGAAACCAATGTTGTCAGCTTCGCAGCAGAACGGTTCACCAAAGCGTAATTTCTCATCCATTTTCATTTTGATTTCCGCGCAGACAATAATGGGACCGTACACTTTACTCCTGACTAAATGTGCATATATGTTAGCGTCCGATTTTGAGCATATTTTTAATGTCTTGTCGGTTCAGATTCAAAGATAATTTCATCAGTCAGAATGATATTCTCCTTAAGAAATCTGCTAATGTGGACCGACGTCTCGTGCAGGTTTTCACGCCGGAAGAATATCTGTTGTGCGAGTAAGCAGTAAAATGTCCACATGCGATTAGCTCGAGCTGTGCGAGATTATGGTCGCGCTAAAAATTAAATCGATTTTGTGGAAAACTACGCGGACATTTGATTTAAATTCATTCTTGATATAATATCCACGCATCACTATTTCCATTAAGCGAGAAACTTCATAACGACCATAGTCAGAAAAAAGGTGATAGTTATCACCAAAACAAAGATGATGACATCGTCATGCAATTAAAGTGTCAGTTAGAGCCTGACCTTATTCCAACTTAACCTTTAAATGGTTAAGGTCATCGGCATTTTAGGGAATGAGCAACGAGTTCAAATTTTAAGATTTCGTCTTGTTCGGGTGACGAGGCCTGGCCATCACCCTGGAAGAGTGAACAACTGAGCCATAACCTTTTTTCACCACCATTGAAGGGTGATGACCAGGCATCACCACCATTGAAGTGTGATGACCAGGCATCATCACCATTGAAGGGTGATGACCAGGCATCATCACCATTGAAGGGTGATGATCAGGCATCACCACCATTGAAGTGTGATGACCAGGCATCATCACCATTGAAGTGTGATGACCAGGCATCACCACCATTGAAGTGTGATGACCAGGCATCATCACCATTGAAGTGTGATGACCAGGCATCACCACCATTGAAGGGTGATGACCAGGCATCACCACCATTGAAGTGTGATGACCAGGCATCACCACCATTGAAGGGTGATGACCAGGCATCATCACCATTGAAGTGTGATGACCAGGCATCGCCACCATTGAAGTGTGATGACCAGGCATCATCACCATTGAAGTGTGATGATCAGGCATCACCACCATTGAAGGGTGATGATCAGGCATCATCACCATTGAAGTGTGATGACCAGGCATCATCACCATTGAAGTGTGATGAACAGGCATGACCACCATTGAAGTGTGATGACCAGGCATCATCACCATTGAAGTGTGATGACCAGGCATCATCACCATTGAAGTGTGATGACCAGGCATCATCACCATTGAAGGGTGATGACCAGGCATCATCACCATTGAAGGGTGATGACCAGGCATCATCACCATTGAGGGGTGATGACCAGGCATCATCACCATCACCACCATTGAAGGGTGATGACCAGGCATCATCACCATTGAAGGGTGATGACCAGGCATCATCACCATTGAAGTGTGATGACCAGGCATCATCACCATTGAAGTGTGATGACCAGGCAGCATCACCATCACCACCATTGAAGGGTAATGACCAGGCATCACCACCATTGAAGTGTGATGATCAGGCATCATCACAATTGAAGTGTGATGACCAGGCATCATCACCATTGAAGTGTGATGACCAGGCATCATCACCATCATCACCATTGAAGGGTGATGACCAGGCATCACCATCATTGAAGTGTGATGACCAGGCATCATCACCATTGAAGGGTGATGACCAGGCATCACCACCATTGAAGTGTGATGACCAGGCATCACCACCATTGAAGGGTGATGACCAGGCATCACCACCATTTAAGGGTGATGACCAGGCATCACCACCATTGAAGGGTGATGACCAGGCATCATCACCATTGAAGTGTGATGACCAGGCATCACCACCATTGAAGGGTGATGACCAGGCATCACCACCATTTAAGGGTGATGACCAGGCATCACCACCATTGAAGGGTGATGACCAGGCATCATCACCATAAGGTAATGGGCCATCAGTCTTTTTCTGGCTGCGAGAGATGAATATATAATATAGGCAACGTAACCAGATCAACCGAGGACAAGTGCCTATTATCATACGAGTGGTAGATAAGGGGATATACCCGCCCGTTGACTCTTGACATCTGAGTGCAAACATTGAGCATTGTGACGTTACTTTCTGTTCCAGTCGCGTGACCGGAAGTGACCTTTGACGCTGCACAGAGGACAAAGCCCAACTCAGAGGTCAAAGGTCAACGCGCGGTTATATCCCCGATCACTATGAACACGCCGGAACATAACATACTAACATGTAGTATTATAATATACGGTATACGATAACATCGCGGTGCGATGGATTGCCGAAGTTTATCCATCCATCCACCTATAGTATCTACATGTATTAGAGAATAACAATGACAAGTATTTTCCAGTATTCAAGTATAATGACACTTTCTTTGAATACTTATAGTACAAATATAATAAAGTATAAAATATAGTACATATGTATAAAATTATGCCAGCTATCACCAATTCAAAATACTCTCCTGGTTTAATAGATAGGGTGAAGCCAGATTATACAACCCAGGAGCTGATCAGCTGAAGTCACGGATCAGTGAACAGACAGACTCGTCTTTGTTCTCTCGATAATGTGCAACTGAGCCATTGGTATCACATTTGTGTTATTTTATCACAATTGCTCCTGGAGGATTTTATTTCTGTTAATTGATTGATCCGTGTCCCGCTTCAAGTCTGGATCCTAAATTTCATTTGGGCAGTTTGGCTCAATTGCTAACATGGAGATGGGGCATCAGACTCCTAAATAATTTACACGTTCGGCAGTATTAACAAAATTGTACCTCGCTGATTCCCTAATTGAGTTTAGACCTTCATCTTTCGACTGGAAGTAGTTTATTTCAAGCGCTACAAGGTGACAAACTTCTTGTCAAACATTATCCGTCAAAATTTCAAGCTGTGCGCGCCTCTACACACGAGGTCCCTATTTCGCTGTTTTCTCTGCCTGCAGAAAGCAGTGCTCAGGCCCCGCAAATAGTCCCCCGACAAGGCATGTTATCGAGCAGTGAATCGAAATAAAATTTGCAGCTGAATAGAACAAATATCATACTTGCCAGTGGTACCAACGGCTTTCTATTAATCGTTGCAACGAAGGCGGAAAAAAAATCGAGAAAATTCTGGTCTTTGGCAGAGATTACGTTTTTTTTATTTAGGAGCCTGAGGCCATGGTCATGGATGCCGACTTGCTCCGCGAGTAAAGAATGGAAGGACAAAGATTGTCTAAAACAAGATCGTAAAACGACAATAACAGATGGACATACGACAATAACAGATGGACATACGACAATAACAGATGGACATACGACACAGTGTGAGTTTTCAGGTGTAAGATATAGTATGCTTTTATTGAGAATCTCAGGCGTTGGTAAATACATCGCTTAACTCCAGCATAGTTCTGTTTGTATTTTCTCGTGTAAATTATTTGTGCAGTAGATCATGTATACTGCCCTTCACTTTCGCTGATTATTGTTAAAGCAGGCTAATAAAACATCTTACTTATCACGACGAGGAATGCATTCTTATGGCTGGATTTGGCTTGTATATTGGCAAAGTCACAGTCTGAATATTAAATCGGCGCGTTTATCACTGATCACACTAGACGTGGATGCCATATAGTTAAGGAAGAGTAGCGACTCTGAGCTGATATAGCGCCGGTAGAAAGTCAGAGAACAACAAAGTCAGCTGATTACGCCAAATCGAAGCTGGTCGTCACTCAACAGATTGAAGCTATATTAGCCTGGCTTTCTGGAAGAGAACTGGCAAACAATTTGCCATGAATCTCGCCTTGATTTATGTAGACGGAAGAAGTGAACTTGTCAACACAGAATGGTAATTTTAGTTTTTGTTTTCATTCCGTAACCGGTCCAGAGAGTGTCGGTTTAACGCTGTACTTAACCTCTATCCAAAGCATTTTGTATTTTGGCAGACTAGACGGAGTTTTGCATCGACCTCCCTCGCTTGCGTTTTGACCTGGGAGATAGGTTTACACACTATATACGTTTGACACCGTCCCAAAACTAATTTACCACACTTTGTTTTTACAGTCGGTGGATTGCTTTCTTTAACGACCGTGTAAGAACGACATTACTCTGCCATAGTATATTAATTTTCAGACGGCGTTATCTGGCCGAGGATACTTTTGGCAGTGATAAAACACGGGTTTGTTCTATAGGTCTCTTAACCTTCCGATTTGTGCTGTGAGTATCAGTTCTGGCGCATAATTTGAGCCATCAGAGTTATGCTAAACACGGGAGTCATGTAAACGAATGGGCACCTGAATGGAAAACATCTTGAAATCTGTTTAGCGCAGTGACATGTGTAGTCAACTCGGTTTTTCTTTTTACCGAGTGATACATAATACGTTCTGTGAGCCAGATAAGTGTTTTAGCAGACTGGAGACTTCTGGTTCGGATATTCGGATATTCTTCCATGTCTTCTTCTGACCAAGTTGTTATTTACTTTCCCCAGTCTAATGCTATCCATGTCAAAAATAAAACAATCAATGTAATTAACTTTTACACAGAAATATTCAATTACTAAGTACAATCTCAAACAACCGTCGAATGCTGTTGAAGGAACTGATTAACCCGGTATAAACTAAAAACGGAACCGCGCATTGCAACAATCCATCATGGCTTCTGAAAAGTTCAACCCTGCTTGACTGCAATTATCTGTAAGAAAATCAGCAGAAATGAGACATAAGCTAACACATTTGCTGAGATACCACATAGGCTTGCTTACGGTTACCCCTACCTTACAGTCAGACAACAAACTATAACGTCAGCCATTTTGTTTTCTATTTAATCTTTAGGATGTCTTTGGTCAGAATATCGACCTGGGGGGTCATGAGACGTCTTGTCAGTATGCCTGCATTTTCCCCATCACCATAGTATAGTATTTTCTGCTGATAAAATTTGGACTGGTGTTCTGAATAAGAACTTGCACTCTATAAATGTTTATCCCAGTTTACCATGAGCCGTTTCTTACATCTGACGGTCACACAACTCATCAATCTCCATAACAGAATGGCCGAGATAACGAATTAACATCACAGGAATCACTCTTGGTCCTTGTGATCGGCCTGGGTTACAGTTAGTGTTAGGGCTATGATTTCTTGTCATTACTCCGGAATTTTCACACAACTATGCATGTTACAGGAATTTGCTGTCTCATTTTCCACCCACATACATCATAAATTGATAAATTACAGTTGGGTTATCTGGTGTGTTCCATATTACATGTTTCGTTCGCAGGCACTGTACCAATAGCCACTTGCTCCGAACCTACTGAGCTGGTGAACTTGGATTTCCGGCCCTACTGGGCACGAGAACATGGATTTCCGGTCCACTGGTCTTGTGAACATGGATTTTCTGGTGGTGGATTTCCCCGCCAAACTTGAGTGCTCGAGCAAACAACCTGCTGGGCCATGGTTGCACAGTGATATTGCGTATTCTCTTATAAAGGGTACCAGAATCTCATTTTGTCATCTGTCATATCAGAAATGATTTCAAATGATGATGACCTTAGAAAATAAAAATGAATCAGCTATAAGCATTACATACTTTTCATTATCTGACCCCTACTGACTGATGAAGCTAGACAAAAATTAGGGCAAATGGGAATAGTAAGAGATGAATGTGAAATAAAACTGGTGTCTAACGTCACATCTGTCAGAGTAGATGATGTTAGAGAAATTCAAACATTGTTTTGTAGTTCACGAAACATACATAGGGTCTCTCAGAAATGGAGGGATAAGAGTTCACATTGCAAAAAGCTGGTACAACAGAAAATACCAAATCTTGTGATGAGTAAACATACTTTTGAGGACCAAGAAAATGTTTCCAACGTAATTTGTGTTGCTAACGTCATTTTCAAGGTCACCATCCAGATTTCAAAGCACACCTGTGACAGACAGTTGATTTCAAAATGTGCAAGAGAATCAGTAATGTGAATATCCCAACGGATTCAAATAAAGTTCAAATGTTTAATGGATTTAGAACACCAAACCTGTTGCTGAAGTCATTCGATAGAATGACGGTAGCTACACCTTATTATTGTTCTCAAAATTCACATAAATGAATTTTGCTTTGATATTTCATTATCCTTTCAATTGATTGGGAGTTTTGTTGTGATAATTGTATAAAATTTGGAACTATTAGCTTCTACAAATATAAATTAAAAACAAAAATGTGAGTCTGTCATGGATGACAGATGAAAATAGCAGAAGGGTGGTATACCCTTTATATGAGAATACGCCATATGTCGGTTTCTACTGCTGACCTTGGACCGGAGATAATCACCTTCAGGCCAGTATCCTTGACCGAAATTCTTTCGACAGCATATATTTGATGATATATGGTAGTATTTCTGGAGATCATAATATAATGTCCGGTTGTGGTGAAAATGCTGGGTATTCACGGACTGTATTCACCTACCAACCTATGTTTATATATACTGTAATTGTTTTTTGAATTTGATGTTAAGGACTCGAGGCCTGGGGTAGCGCCTGATACTAGACACCCTCGTGCATTCTGTCTCATTTCATCACAACCACTTCACATACATATATATGTTTTATATGGTTGGAAAGATCACGATTCGGGCGTTCCAAATAAAGTACAAATTTAATTCTTACGTTTATTTCACCGGTTTTGTTGCAGTTAGAAAACAGTTATTTCAAAAAAATAATGTCTTGTTTATATCGCTAATTTCACCTATTATTTTACAAGTAACGAGTCCTAATTAGATTTTGGATTATGGACGTGGGAATTCTTTAATGGAAGTTGGCTAAATATTGAATGACGAACTAGGCGCTTGTGTTTTAAATGATCTCCAACAGATAATGATGGCGATGAATTGAAATTTCTGTGATCTTTTTCCCTCAGGAGTATGAGTTTATCATGTAACAGAAGCGTTTACTCAGATATCCACCAAGGTTCCAAGGTTCTTTATTTGCTGATCACAGCGCCCGTTATCGAGCAGATATACAATCAAGCGAAGATAATTAAGTATATATACATATAGAATAACCTAGTTGATTAGAAATAATTTGATTTACAGAAAAATAACAGTCGTGATACAAGGAACAATAATGCCAGGAGCAGCGATTAATCCACCATTAACACAAAAAACATCGCTGATGGGAGTTTGCTTGTACTTTTCACTAAAATTGAATATAAGACGTATCAAACAATCGGACACCTGTAGTGGTCGCGAGAAAGGAGGGGAGGGGGATACGTTAGCGTGCGAATCTATAGCAAAGTTTCCGTCCTCTATTTTCGTTAACTATTTCCCTTGCACCAACAATACCATGCAGATTTACCGAATAATCAGAATGTCAACAACCCTTCTCAGAATGTTCGCAGTTGAATCCCACCATTCCCCAGACCATAATAGTTGTGATGTACAAATACTTACAAAACAAGGGAAATCGAATTAATCTACAACAGTTTTGACACACAAAAGATCCGGGGTCAGTTGAAAGTAATAACACGATTTTAATCCTATTTTCCAAAGTCCCTAGATCTGGAGTAATGCACACTTTCATGGAGCGCCCAGTGGTATATACCCTGAAGGATCGAGCAGCCAGATCACGCTGAATCAGTGGATTTACGCTGCTTATTTAGTAAAGCTAGAATGTAACAGATATGAGTCAAGAGGCAGCGTTTACAAGCAGCGCTGACTGTGAATATGTTAGCGAGGTATGAGACAGGGCTCTCTATTTACACCCTCTCTTTACCACCCATGATGTGGAAGGCGGGAGACAGGTTAGATGTTCATACACCTCACCATGGCATCTCTAATTCTGGCAAGAATTTAAACTGTTTTCATTGACATCGACATTTCAAGCAGACTGACAATCAACCAAATGGTGTAAATATAGAAAGTGCATTGGAGACTAGATTAGTTTCTTGGATGCATCGCGTATACCCTTCTGCATCAATGACTGAGTAAAATCCGGGATGTATTATCTATCCTAGGTAGAAATGAAGGAGATGAAATCTCATTGAATAGTAGGCACATTAAACGCAACATAAAAGGGGGGTGAAAAAAAGAAGCCGACGTACTGACGAGAGTTTACATGACCCTACATGACCCAACAGGCCAATATTCTGACTTCACCATATCTAAACGCATCCCCCCAAAAAAAACAAAAAATAATTCCGTTCATGATTTGTATCTTACCCATGCTTTTATTGTGGATGTTCATGTGGACACTTGTGGACACCGTCACACGACCCGTAGCACTGGTTCATGTGGACACTTGTGGACACCGTCACACGACCCGTAGCACTGGTTCATGTGGACACTTGTGGACACCGTCACACGACCCGTAGCACTGGTTCATGTGGACACTTGTGGACACCGTCACACGACCCGTAGCACTGGTTCATGTGGACACTTGTGGACACCGTCACACGACCCGTAGCACTGGTTCAACAGTATTAGATGCAAATATTCAAGAACGATGATGTATTAGCCCTATCAAGCTCTCTATCAAGATGAACTATGCGCCCGCTAGATTAAAGAAACTACCCAAACGGAAAAAATAACCAAAGAGACAAGGCTCTAATATGTCAGGGAGTGGAGGGGTAGACGAGTCTGAAGATGATATAACAGCTTTTTCTCTAACAGCATTACATACCGAGGAGATTTCCAAGGTTGAATATACTGGTAATGCAGATTGTTACATACGTTACATATGTATACAGATAGAATTTCAACATTTATTCCGAGAATACAAACTTTTAGTCAGTCATTCGATATTCAGTCGTCGCCATTAAAGAATTTCCAAATTAGCATCATATTCAAAACAAATCATAGTATGCATAAACATTAGTATGCTAATTTCCTGCAAGAGATCTAGACAAGCGGCCAACAGTTTTCAATGATGCCGGTAATTAAAGACAGCATGATTTTTCAAAAATATCAAATCCCTATCGCTGATCAGTATTCTTAAGCCATATTATTTCTGTTGTAAAGTCGTTATCTCGAGAATGATATATGTCATTCACGCTTTGATTGCGACTGTCCATATAAACACCATGAGGGTCTTGAAATGCATGAGTTCGTAGTTTGCTATCAGCATGCGATATGTATCGCCAAATTTGAGAAACGTTGAGTGAAGGCGCTTGGTGATATAGCCCTGTTTTATAAGTTTCTGCAATAATGTTTGAGACGTTGTTTAAAATCCTCATATTTTACAAAGGATCAAGCAAATGCATCTAGTCGAGATATGTATAGACAATAGTTAGGTCGCACTAGAATATTACTGTCCAGAACTAGATAGTAGATAGTTTACGATGTCGAAAATGTAACCATCTCCCTTGTCGACGAAAGAGAAGGCCCGTTTCCTTTTTATTGAGATAAACATGATGGACCCTAGGGCTATTTGTAGTTCCTTTCAAATGCAGTGAAGGTGGATATATATCCTTCACTTTGTCATATATATAGCGATTATCCATAGCCAGAAGATCGTCTATATATAGTTGGAATCATAGCAGAACAGATAGGTCAGCCAAAAGGGGGCGCTATTGGTACCCGTTGGAATACCTATATGCTGTTGATATATTGCGTTGCCAAATTTTACTTAGATGTTAATGAGAAATCCAAGCAACGCTATAACCGAAGAAACATCCCATGAATGGATATACCTTGTATCTGTATAGTGGAGCTGAAGATTGCTTCATGGCTTTTGACATTAATATATTGGCGATCAGTTTTCTTGAACACCGACACTATTAATGAACTAAGACAGGTCCTGATGAGGGATTGTAGCATACAGTGTCGAGAAATCAAATGTGGATGCACATCTGACCAAGTTCTTCCGTAAGACATTTTGAATTTTTTAATGTCTACATACATTCAGCGCCAGAGTTTTTAGAAATAGTGGCGCAATACCTTTCGCAAAATGCCTTTACCTCGCGGAGAGATGCTTGGTGATGCAGCTTCTAAAACCGGCTATGACTCTAGCTTTGTATGGTGTTTTATACTCATTGTTTTGGAGTCTAATACACTTTTGGTATATCGTTATGAGTGGTTGAAAGACAAATACCTCTTTGCTCGAGTATGCATTATTTCACCTCCCAAACCGAGGTAATCGATAATATTGTGGAATGAATGGTACTATTGAATGTGTTACATTCCCAATATGCTATACCTGTTGTACGATAATTGTGTATAGTATAATGTATCTCAGGCTACAACGTTCGTTAATCCAGGCAGGCATTATTGAAAACAGACCCAAAATATTTCTTTCATAAATATGGACAATAAATGGTTGAACATTAATGGTTTCCCAGTTATACATGTGTACTTGTATTTCTCTTTAGTGTGATAAAAAGCATATGCACACCAGTGGCTATAGTACAGAGTAAAACATGACTTTCTTGACAATGTCCTAAATTGTCTCAATAAATGAGAAATTATATTCCACCTGTTTTTATTAGCATAATAAGTTTGAACGGCTAACAAATAATGGTATATTGAGGAGAATGAATATTCTTTAGTCTTTAGCCGCATTTTAAGACGATGAAATCTCATATTTCCTAATTACTGTAAAAACTCCTATTTGAGAAAAACTTGACTGGCTAGCACTTATTTCTTAAACATTAAGAATATGTAAAAACGAGAATGCGAGAATGTTTTCTTTTATTTTCTTGAAATGGAGGTGAAATTGCCCGCTACACGGGTAGATACACTCTTTATAACCTACATCTTATATCCATAGCAACCAAAAGTGGAGAATTAATTCGGTTATCCACTCTACTGAAGTATATAACAATTCAGACTCGTAGCCATGCAGGATACCTTCACTGCGTGAAAACTCAAGTTTGCATTTCCGGAAACCTTATGAAAACTGGCTTGGAAAACTTGTGGCTACAGTTTCCTATAGGTTTCCGGTGAGTTTCCGAAACTTGAGCAATTCGCTCAGTGCTTGAGGGGTGATTCGCTTTCTTGTCAAAAGGCCAAACTAGGGGGTACGCTGAATAGTAAAAATCATTTCTTAGAAAAGTTTTGCTTATACACAAGAAAACTTTTTCCAATATTTCTTAAAATTTCTTGAAAATTTTCTGAGAGTTTTCTTACAGCTGTGGGAAGCAAGTAAATATATACTTAAATTGTCTTATTATGAAAACAATATTCTGTTTCTAGATTACCCTTCTTGCCATCTCTAAAGAAAACAAGAAATAT
The DNA here is from genome assembly GCA_036873755.1 of Hanleya hanleyi. NCBI lineage: Eukaryota > Metazoa > Mollusca > Polyplacophora > Lepidopleurida > Hanleyidae > Hanleya > Hanleya hanleyi. Next base: position 5,347 of record JAVTVY010025167.1, on the reverse strand, counting down.
TTGATCAAGAGAGGAAGTTCTGTATCAGAAAAGCTATATTCCAAGAAAAAGACTAATAATTCTCCAAGACAACATTTATTGAACAAGACTAATATTTTTTTTATAAAGAGAACATGTATACATGGCAGTGTGACTAACGTCACAGGACCTACGAAGTACAGTAGGCATTAGGACTCGAACGCGAACTGAACTCTTGGAAATCCCCACCCCCAGTTGAAATCCTGCCTATATTAAGATGGGCACCGCCCAAGTCAGAATCGCCACTGATTTTCATCAAAAATCACCAGAAATTTTCATCAAAAGTAGGTCAGCTCAGAACTTGTTGGTAACAGTCTCCTAATGCGCCTTCATTCCAAAATAAATAACGATCGCCGATTTAATTTTACAATTTTTTAATTAAAGGAAACAGATTGAATAATATAGGTTCAGTAGATTTCAAGCTTTACGTGTGAAAATACATTTACATCTCTTTAATGGTTTTCAGTGCCCTTGTCCAGGATCAAAACAACTTTTTGAATCACATTATTTTCCCAACAATACAACAAATTTTTATATATAGTACTATGGTAGAAAGGTAGCATTTATGTAGTTTACGGTAATTCAACTCAAGACCAACACCTTCTATGCACAAGATAATAATGATTCTATGTCATTCTCCTGAGCATAACCGGTACAAAGACGAATAAATAGCGTCTCTACATCACGTTGTTATCTAGATATATGAGACAACACATTTTGGGTATCGGCAATCTGATGAATGTACTATTCCGGTTTTCTTGTTTCACATTATATTCTATGGCGGTTGATCGGTGATTTTCTTCATTGATAAACGTTAAACCACCTCAGCTTCGTTGTGTGAATCGGAATTGCATTGCTGTGACACACCAACACACCCCGTGGCAGTGATTCTGTATCCCCTAATCGAGGAATCAAAATGGATCAAGATTTGAAATGACAAGAGAAATTTAGACATATTTTGTTTACACATGTAATTTTTTGTTCAAATTATATCCAAGTGTGATATATAGTCAATATTCAAGAGGTACAAAAAACCCCCAAAGTATGTCCTCATATTTTCACATCCATGCCAAGAAATACCGCATTGAAAAGGGTCCATTTAGCCTACCCTGTTTTATCGCTCTAATCAGCAAATGGCGGGGTCATATTTCTGCTGTCAAAATTGTATTTCCCTCCAAAGTCTTAACCCTTGAATCCAAGTCACACACTCTCTGATGCAAAGTAATGATTGTCCTAACTATCCGATTAGCACATTATGAACATGTCTTTGGTCATAGTGTACATATCATAACTCACATCAATGTTTTCTGCTATATTATTTCAATGATATGGTTTAACAATTCAAGTTATGCAAACAGCGCTGATTGTTTGAGGGTATATGCAGTAGGCCTATGCTGTCGGGCAATTGTGGAATTGTCCCAGATGCACGTTAAGATTAACCTCAGTAATAGGGCCATGTGGCATACAGTGGAATATGGATCAATGACAGGGTATTTTTAGCCGGACAGGACTCGGTGGTGGAAACTGATACTCATTAAACGCGATAAAACGCTGGAGCAAAACGGACCACAGTGTTCTTGGCATGATGATCAAAGTTACTTTATCTGGTTAAATTCTACCCAAAGAAAATAAATTAAGACCCTTTAAACAGCCGTCATGGCTTTGTTTCACCCTCAGTAAACTTTTATCATTGTTGCTCACACAGACTAATCTGAAGGATGACACCACATCTTTCTTTCTTCTGCTGGGTTATTGCACCAGACTGACTTAATTGGTTGATGTAGGATACTTCACCATCAGTGGGTAATTTGACCTGAATTTGAAGCCTGATGTGGTCAATGATGAAATGTTTGGATGCGAAATAGGATACACGTTAAAGGCTACAGTTTACATATATCTATAACAATATACTGAAGTGTTAATTATAAATCTAATTTTAATCAGAATTATTTCAGATCATAATTATGGATTATGGACGCGGATATTCTCTAATGGACGACGGCTGGATTATGAATGACGGACTAGACGCTTGTAATCCTAATGCGCCTTCATTCCAAAATAAATAACGATCACCGATTTAATTTTACATTTTTTTTAAAGGAAACAGATTGAATAATATAGGTTCACTAGATTTCAAGCTTTACGTGTGAAAATACATCTACATCTCTTTAGTGGTTTTTAGTGCCCTTGTCCAGGATCAAAACAACTTTTTAAATCACATTATTTTCCCAACAATACACCAAATTTTTATATATAGTACTATAGTATAGAAAGGTAGCATTTATGTAGTTTACGGTAATTCAACTCGAGACCAACACCTTCTATGCACAAGATAATAATGATTCTATGTGATTCTCCTGCGCATAACCGGTACAAAGACGAATAAATAGCGTCTCTACATCACGTTGTTATCTAGATATATGAGACAACACATTTTGGGTATCGGCAATCTGATGAATGTACTATTCCGGTTTCCTTGTTTCACATTATATTCTATGGCAGTTGATCGGTGATTTTCTTTATGATAAACGTTAAACCACCTCAGCTTCGTTGTGCAAACAGCGCTGAATTTTTGAGGGTATATGCAGTAGGGTATTTTTAGCCGGAGAGTAACTGATAGGCCTACTCATTAAATGCGATAAAACGCTGGAGCAAAACGGACTACAGTTTTCTTGGCAATGATGACATGTTTGGATGTGAAACAGGATACACGTTACAGGCTACAGCTTACATATATATAACAATATACTGAAGTGTTAATTATAAATCTAATTTTAATTATTTCAGATCAGAACTTGCTGGTAACAATGCCCTAATGCACGTTCATGCCAAAAATCAAGGTTCTAATGTCAACGGTTCTCCTTATTTTGCCGACGAAAGGATTCGGATGGACTGACTGACTCACTCATTACCGGACAATTTGCGATCTGTAGCCTACTTCGTAGGAATATATCTGATTTGAACTTGGAAATTGATGGAATAGATTTTTTCATTTCCATGTACTCTGTATTCTGTGTAAACAATGATAAACAATTGGGATCGAATGACTGTCAATCAATGCTTTCAATTTCTGTTGTATTGCATGAAAATCTCTGGACTGCACGACACAGTACAGGATGATAGGTATAGATTACTTACATAATAACCCTTTGTCATGGATGGAGGATCATTTATTAAACTTCTGTCATAAGGTGTTCATTTAAGATTAATTTTCTTGACTAAACAATGGAATTTGAAGAAAGGAGTTACTGCCCCTTTGTGAAAGAACTCTCCAATCTGCAGGTTTAAGTTTGTTGACCGGGAAACTATATCTCTTGTGAAACATGGTGCAATTTGGATGATTCTTTTGGAATAATAATATCTCATTACAATGGATTCTTATGACAGAAGGTCAGGTTTATGTTATGGTGGAAGTTGCGTGGTTTGAATTCAAAAATTTACATGATTAAATCTAAAGGAAATTTTAGTATGGTGCTGTTATTGCAATGTGCATCGTAGGTACCAGGAATGTTTGTTAACCGAATTCATGCAACGTATGCAAAATGAGTAGAAAAGATATACAAGGAATTGGCAAAGCTTACAGTTTAAATGTATAACTTTAGAGCTTTGTACTACTAGAAAGCTTTTATTCAGATCTAATTTTCCACACTGATGTTATAAATGAAAACAATTATCTAAATTTAAGACGTAATTCTTTATTTCGGAAAATATTAATGCTTTCAAAAATCGTTCATGAACTGAGAATAATTATCCTATTTCGAAAGATGGGTTCTCAATTTTATATATATTTTTGTTTCTTCTTTTTTTTCTTTTTTTCTTTCGCTGTGTGGCTATCATGAGATGAAAGATAACGCCATCTCCCATCAATTTATTGACTCTGAAAACTCAATAATCCAGGATCTGTCCTGTTCTGAAACAGAATGGTTTTTTCCCATGAAGCAACCAAACTTTTTATTTTAAGATATTATATTTTAAAACATTGGTTCCCCAAAAGCTAAAATAACTTACTTTCGCTTGGCATTTTGAGTCCATCTATAGTGCATAAATAATGAGTATGCTTTTTACGAAATTTCTAACGATAGAACATGAAAACTATGACATTACAGTCGTTGACAGACGGATTGTTTCTTGTATTAAGATGCACGGCAACCAGGTGAAAGTCCAATGCATATAGCAGTGGGTATTGTCCGCGAAAGCTAAGTGCGTTCGGGCGACTGGTGATATTTCCAAGGGTTGTTGGAATCAGGCTGCTGATACGTGGGCGCGCTATTATACGGGAGAGACCTGCGATTCTACTGTACCTACCTGATTGGACCCCGAAGGAAGAAGACACCCTCACAAGCCAGTTCATGTTTCGTAGATCCTGTAGTGTTCACGATGAAGACGATTACCAGTATCGGAATAGAGTTCTCTATCTGCGACGTTGAAGGAAGTCTGGTTCATCGGTCGTCGTGAGTAATATACAACGCCATCTAGCTGGATACAGCCTGAGAAGAGGCATCCTCGCAAGCTAGGTAACGCCTGGTAATAAATCAGCCGTGTGCACTGTTATTAGACGAACCAAGGTTGGAATAATAATAATCACACGTTAGTGGTGGTGTTGACGATACGTACCAATGAGGTGAAGACAAACGTATCCACGACGGGAAGATGAACTGATCTCTAGGGAATACGTACCTACATGATAAAGCCAGACGTATTCACGACGGGAAGCCACGACGTTTTCTGGGGAAGATATACATACCTAAGAGAAAAGAGAACCGCGGTATCCATAGCCTCGTTCCGACAAAGCGGACAGGAAGGATATTGAACCGATAACCTTAGCTCCTCTCCAGCGACATTCCATAGAGCCAGCTATGGAAGTCCAAATGTCGCGATGATCAGAAACTCACAGTTACTGAATCGAAAACCTAAGTTTTCAAACGGAGAACTTAAGTTATCAAAGAGAAAACCATGGTTTTCGAATCGAAAACTTAAGTTTACGGTCGAAAACCTAGGTTATCTACCACATAACCCCGAGTTTCTCTTTCCTTAACCTTGAGTTTCTATCTCTCAACACCGAAAATCACAGTTGTCACTAGAAAACTTAAGTTATCGGACCGAAAACCTAGGTTTTCGAATTGATAACTTTAGTTTACGGTCGAAAACCTAGGTTATCTAGCAGACAAAACCGAGTTTCTCTTTCATCTTCGAGTTTCTCTTTGTTTTGGACATTCGTGTGGAAAATCTAAGTTATCAGTCGATAACCTAGGTTTTCGAATTGATGGTTGTCATAAAGTGAAACTCAACTTTCTAACTTAGAGTTTCGATATCCGGGTACTCTGGGTTT